>JASPKZ010008471.1:7500-186208 GCA_030220185.1 Diploptera punctata | reverse complement strand
CTTCCTCTACCTCTCTTTCTCTACCTCTACCTCTCTTTCTCTACCTCTACCTCTCTTTCTCTACCTCTACCTCTCTTTCTCTACCTCTACCTCTCTTTCTCTACCTCTACCTCTCTTTCTCTACCTCTACCTCTCTTTCTCTACCTCTACCTCTCTTTCTCTACCTCTCTCTCTCTCTCTCTCTCTCTTCATTTTATTTCAGTTAATTTTATTTTCTTTTAATTATTTCCTTTGTTCTATTTACACCATTTACCGGACTACTTATTTACGCAAAATTATTTTCTTTGCACTACACACAACAAAATAGAACGTATTTTAGTTTCTCAAATAGTTGTGCACTTGTTAACAAAGTTGCTGACCTCTGATCATGCGCAGTGTCTTCGTTCTGGGACTTCATAACCTGCGCGCCATCAATTCTTTCAAAGGCTGTACATGACGCACTATACATATATAATAGTGACTTAATCTCAATTTCCCAATGGGCGAAGAAGCATGGGCTTAATCTTAATGCTGACAAGACACAATGCATGATTATAGGCCATCGCAAATGCAAAAAATAAAAAAATGACTAAGGCATCCCTACCATTTTCCTAAATGACAAAGATATATCCTACAGCTCACAGTAGTCAATAGTAAAAAGTCTGTGTATCCGCACGTACCTGCATCTGGACTGAAAAATCCATGTGATTAATGCATGCAAGAAATTGTTCTCAATTCTTCACTCCCTAAATACATTTAGAAACGTCCATTCCACGAAATTAAAACAATTACTTGTATAAACTATTGTAATGCCGCACTTCGATTACTGAGACATATTAGTGACTAATCTGACAACTGTTCTGTCTGACAGACTACAGCATGCTCATAATAGGTGCATCAATTTGTATTCAATCTTCGTCGTTTCGACCACGTATCTCCTTAATTTCAGACCTTAACCATGCCTACGTTAAACTGAAAATATATAAAACTATTATTCTACCAGTTATAATATATCGGTGCGAAACATGGACTCTTACTTTAAGGGAGGAAAGGAAATTACGAGTATTTGAGAATAAAGTACTTAGGAAAATTTTTGGACAAAAAAGAGAGATGAACAAACAGATGAATGGAGAAGACTACATAACAATGAACTACGTTATCTTTATAGGAAACCAGATATAATAAAACAGTTAAGTCTCGTAGACTGAGATGGGCAAAACATGTTGTCCGTATGGGGAATGAAAGACGCGCATGGAAGCTCTTTGTAGGAAAGTAAAGTAAAGTAAGAGTAAAGTAATCCCACTTATAGACCTCGGGAGGCCCTTGAGGTAGTAGGAGGTTAAGGCTACCACTTTTTTTTTGGCAATCGGCACTCGATGTCAGCCGGGTTGTCAGCCCTGCGTGACGGCCGCCTTTACCCCATAACAAAAGCGTATGGTACTCATTTCCGTTAGAGGCTGAGTCGACCTAAGGGCGATAGGGCCGCCAGAAGGTTTTGGTCAGTTTAAAAATCCTAATCCCACCGGGACTTGAACCCTCGACCTTCCGACTTGTAGCGCAGTGCCTTAACCACTACGTTTGTAGGAAAGCCAAAGGGAAAACGCCCAGTTGGTAGACCAAGAATGAGGTGGGAGAATAACATTAACTATGATTTGAGGGAAGTAGATTATACAGGGAATGATTGGAGAGCATTAGCTCAGGATAGGGATGTATGGAGGGCTTATGTCCGCGCGGCCATGAACCTGCGGGTTCGATAGTGCCAGTGAGTAAGTAAGTAAGTATCATGCCTACGTCTAAACGACTGCAGAAACCTACATTCACATATTTTGGTGTTCCAAATTCTGTACATACATATACGAAGTTGTTAAGAATTAAATGAATCGTGATTTCTTCTTACCTCACACTTCTACGTTTTTTTTAAACACAGCACTGCAGTATCAGCGACATTTGTCACCATCTTCAGCTGTCTTCACGACTGTCAATTTTTTTTCTTTTACCGGTAATTATCCAAACTGCCATATGGTGTTCTTTTGAAGTTTGGTAGTTTGGATAATTACCGGCAAAAGAAAAAATTGACAGTCGTGAAAACAGCTGAAGGTGGTGACAATGGCCGCTGATATTGCAGTGCTGTGTTTAAAAAAACATAGAAGTATGAGGTAAGAAGAAATCACGATTCATTTAATCCTTATGAATTGAACCTCACAATGTTAATAATTCCCAAATTTATTATATAAATATACGAAATTATTTATTCAAAATGTATTGGTTCATCACAATTTAGGCACAAGATCAAAAGATATATTTTTTTTTACTTTCGATACCACAGCACGGGAATGCCCATACTCTCAATATTTCACAATACCTATGACAAGAGCATGGAACTCAATCCCCAGTCGTGTCCGGGATATCAATCACTGATTATTTAAATCTAAATTAGGCGATATATTAAAGTTCCACATAATGAAATTACTGCCTCCATAACAACCTTATTCAACATTTTATATGTACTTATGCATATTTATTTGGGAACCTTATCTTACTTTATTTTACTTTTATGTTTTGTTAGTGTAAGCTAATATTAGACCTATTTGCACTGTACACATTTTACTGTATTTTAATAGTAATTCAAAACTGTAATAAGTATATTAAATATTTGTATTATTGTATTATTCGCTGGTTGAATGGAGTAGGAGGCCCTAATGCCTTACCTCTGCCAATTTAAATGAAGCATTATTATTATTATTATTATTATTATTATTATTATTATTATTATTATTATTATTATTATTATTATTATTATTATTATTATTATTATTATTATTATTATTATTATTATTATTATTACGCTAAGAAAAATTGTACAAAGTACTGAGTGTTCATTAAGTCTCTATCCATTTTGATGATATAATAATTTTGTTACCTGTAATTTCTGGATGTAAGACATATATTAACATGTTCACGACAGAAGAATTAGTGACCATCATTAGCGCCCGAATAAATGGATTAATATATGAAGAAGTTAGAATGGCTTCTATATGACAATTTCAAGAATTTGGTCCGACAAATGCGAACATTCGAATGTTGGTCAACTAATTTAAGAGAACAGAAGTGTCAAAGATCTGCACAAAGAGGCAGACCTTCAACACCAACAAAGACCGCGCATGACATCCAAGAACTCCTAGATCGTTAACCGGCTGTCCCAATTGAGAATTAAACATATTATAGTTTAGAAAGTTTTGCAGCACAGGTTGAAGACACTTCATAAGCTGGAATACGAGGATTATCCAGCTCTTGAAGCTGTGTGTGCTGACTTTATGGAGGCAGCTAATATTGTAAACTGTTACTGCAACAAGCCTTCAGCACAATTTCCCACCTGTGGAACTATAAACAGACTTAACTGGCTATATGGGGGATGATATAATTGGAGAAAAGCAGAATGGATTCAGAAAGGGTAGATCTTGTACAGATGGATTCTTCACTCTAAAACTACTATTAGAAAAGCACAAGGAATTCAATATAGAAACTCATATCGCCTTTGTTGACTTCATAAAGGCTTTTGACAAAGTAGACAGAAATATATTATTAGAAATTTTAGCTGATGAAAACGTTCCACAACAATATATTACCAATATCTTCAACAACATATAAAGATAATGAAATCTCTGTTAAACAAGAGGGCAAACTATCTTCTTGGAAAAAAGATCAACACTGGAGTAAGACAGGGATATGGACTTTCACCGGTGCTTTTCATTATATATATGAATAGAATAATAAACGAATGGAGAAAAACACAACGGGGATATTTACCCATCAATAGGAACCTCAAACTCGATGCTACTCTTCTTGCAGACGATTTAGCTCTTCTGGCACTTTCCAAAAATGATTTGCAACGATCAATTTATAATTTACAATAAATAGCTGCCAAATTTATATGGAAATATCAATTACCAAAACTAAAATTATGGCATTTCATGGGAAGGACCCCATACAAAGTAAAATCTGTCTCCAGAATAAAATTTTAGAGAGATCTAATCAATTTAAATATCTTCGATATTATCTCTCTATCTGGGTTGAAAAGGATATCCCTGAAAAAATTACTAGTTATAATAAAGGATTGGGAATTATTAATCAAGTTTTGAAATTATCCCCTGTACAAAAAAAAAAACACCAGATTACGTTTATATAACACTTTGGCTAGACCAGTGTTGACCTATGGTACTGAAGCGTGGCCACTAAAAAGACAACATGAAAGCAGAATAACGGCTTGTGAAATGAGAGTCATGCACAGAACAGCGGGTTATACCAGATGGGATCGGAAACGGAACACCGATATCTTAAAAGAATTGAAGACTACGCCAATTTTGGAATATATTAAACAGTACCAACTAAATTGGAAACACAATCTTGAAAGAATGAGTTCAAATCGGATCCCCAAGAGGACGAAGATCTCTGGGCCGTCCTATGAAACGCTGCAGGGAAAATTTTCTATAGGATCGTAACAGGCCTTGGCCTAATACTTGGAAGGAAGGAGAAGAATATGGGGGATGAACAACTAAATGCTGTGCAATAGTGATAAGAGATGCTCCTAAAATCAATTAAGGCTCGGCGTGACAATATTAAAAATGTTTGCAGAAGCCATATCCAACGGTATATGCTATCTTGATATGTTGCAACAACTTTTTGTATCTCTCAGTTAGAGGAAGAGAGCATTTACTACTATAGCAGCGTATCAACAGGAGTTTGCAACTCTCCATTTTGCACTTGTCGTTAGAGACTGCTTTAATGGCATGTTTCAAAAATTGGTTGAGCTTCACAAAGACATTGGGTCTCAAGGCTGGCATACCTTATACCTTTGGATTTTTTCCTGGTGATTTGTTAAATCTAAGATGTATAAAACTAAATTTACAGTCTTTGTGGACTTCAAAATTCTAATCCCCCACGCTGTTGACATTATTTCACCAGTTATGCGGCAGGACCTGTTTCATGTAACACAGTAACGCTGGGTGCAGTTATTCGACGTGCGAGGTGGTAATGTTGAAATTCATAAAATTTTGTCCAACAGATATGCTATAAAGAACGAATTACCTTTTGTTTACATATTTGCCTTTTTTTCTCGAAAATAAATCGAGAATTTATAAACAACCAGTATAACATACTGCTTTAGCTACCTGGAAAAAAATGTTCCCTATCTTAAGAACTGCATGTACAGTAGAGGAAGACCTACTACGCATAGTTCACCTTGTAGTTCCACTGAAAATGTGGCTAGAAAATACCTTGCTCAATTCTTATATGGCTTATAATGTGATTTTTAATATCGTGCATAAAAGAAGTCCATTGAATCCAACGTCTTCCTGATATCGAAAAAAAATGGTATTTTTTTTGGGTTCTAAAACGTAGTGTACCTTAAAAACTCACAATTCTTAGGACAAACTGCTTTAACACTGCACAGAAAAGGAACAAAGGTAATTAACACAACTTACTTCTCGTACTTACTTCCGTCCTCGTATTACTGCAGCTGATTGCACTACATCTTCATACAGCTATACTACTACTGCAGTTTATGAAGTTATTTTAGTTAAAAAAAACACAATGTAGACAGTAATTATACTGATAGTCTCTCTTAACTCCTCTCATGTTCTGATTATTTAAATAATTTAGAATCATTGATGCTGATTTATGGGAAAATGGAGTTTGAGGTTGTTGGACTCAGGATACAATGTTCACAGATGAAAAGTGAAGGAAACGAACCAGATAAGTCACCTTCTTTGTTCGATATGGAGTTTCAGGTACCATCAGAGTCTCCATGGAAAGCACTATATTTTTAAGCGTAATACAAGAGAATAAAGAGTTTAGTCGACTGACCTGGTACTTTCCCCGAATCTTTCAGTTGTGTATTGGCCGTCACAGGAGAATGAATATTAACCGAATTTACTACTTCGTTAATAATTAAGGAGTATCTTATATTTTGTCTAAGACGACAATGTTTAATTATAAAGAGTACAGATCAGAGAGTACATAAATTATTTAAGTATCTTACATTAAAATAATACTGTCGGTGAGTAATTATTATTCGAGCTGAAATGTATCGATTAAAAACACAAACTGAACCCCTGCTCATCTCAGCGTATATCTTTTGCTCCAATTATGCAGTTTATGATGTCTGTTGGTTTCTAGCTATTTAACCCAATAATAGATTTATTTAGCCTGGTGACTTCGGGTCGAAAATATTTATCCCACTTTCCACACAGATCCACGCACGCACACCCAATTCTGGGGATTGTAGCGTAATTAACACAACTTACTTCTCGTACTTACTTTCGTCCTCCTATTGCCAGTTATGCGGCAGAATCTGTTTCATGTAACACAGTAACGCTGGGTGCAGTTATTCGACGTGCGAGGTGGTAATGTTGAAATTCATAAAATTTAGTCCAACAGATATGCCATAAAGAACGAATTACCTTTTGTTTACATACTTGCCTTTTTTTCTCGAAAATAAATCGAGAATTTATAAACAACCAGTATAACATACTGCTTTAGCTACCTGGAAAAAAATGTCCCCTATCTTAAGAACTGCATGTACAGTAGAGGAAGACCTACTATGCATAGTTCACCTTGTAGTTCCACTGAAAATGTGGCTAGAATACGTTAGATTTTTTCTTGATTTTCTTAGTTCTTAGCACAGAATATTGTTCAAATTTACAAAAAAAACATAAAATTGTTCATACACATACGATGAGTATAACCTGTGCCTAAAAGCATATGTCGTTTCCTATGTTATTTTAATGAAAGGTGGGTACATATTTATATGAAGTGTATGAATATGTACGCGTGTACGCATGTGCGTGCGTGCGCGCGCGCGTGTGTATATATATATATATATATATATATATATATATATATATATATATATATATATAAACCGCATTTTTCAAAAATAACATTTCAATAAGAATGTAACACATGAAGAAATTTTGTTTTGTTTTTACTACAAACTTCTTATACATTCTGGAAACGTGTGACGGTATTCATCAACTATTTTCGCAAGAAAAATTGTTTTTGATATTCAACCTTCGTTGTTGTGATCCATTATTAATTTTAGATATCTTCCTGTTAGCCTATAACAATTACCGCTTTGGTCTTATTTCTAATCCATTTGCACAATCACAGTTTGTGTGCCATTCAGAAGGTTCATCATTTAGAAATATAGAGGATATATTATATCTTCGGAAGAACTTTATGGAATGAATGCTCTATATTATTTTTCATATATATATATATATATATATATAAGTCCACCACTGTGATCTCGAGGTAGCGTGCTGCCTTGTCACGCAGCGGGCCCGGGTTCGATCTCCGGTCGGGGCAGTTTTTCTGGGTGAGGTTTTTATCGGGGTTTTTCCTCATCTGTAAGACAAATGTCAGGAAAACTAAGACCCGAACGGTCCCCGAAATCATATGGCCATCATCATCCTTATCATTATCCTCATCCTCATGATCATCCTTCACCGGTGTGGAAATCAACGGGAAGCTACCACAGCTACAATTCCCTAGTAAAGCTGCAAGCATAGCATGAAAATGCTATGATTGCAGTGAAGGACCTGCCCTCGGGCAGAATTACCATGGATGGATGGATGGATATATATATACATATTTATTCTATAGTGTTCTGCCCTAAGGCAGGTTTTAACTGCAATCATAGCATTTATATGCGTATATATTTTTTCTATTCTGTATTCTTCTGCCCTAGGGTAGGTATTTTACTGCTATAATAGCATGTTCATGCAAATATATATGATATGAAAAGAAATATGAATTCTTGAGTCGGGATTTGAACCCGAGTCTCTAAACTCGGTTCGTTTATTATATATATATATATATATATATATACTATATCTGAATAGCATAAATTTTGTTTTATTGACGTGTATTTTCTAGTCTGTACCATATTTTTCTCGAGATTTTTGTTTTTGTTGACGTGTATGCACTTTTTAGTCTGTACCATATTTTTCTCCGAATTTGTGACACTTTGTTGTCATAAACGCTATTGCAGCAATTTCTGAGGTCAGATACAAGAAAAATATTCTCAGAATATCCTCAATATCACACAAGAAATGTCGAGATTTATTTTTTATATGCGCGAAGGCTCTGTAAAAATTTGAGATCTTGATATGGGGCTTCGGTAGGTAGAAAAGCACAAAACCAAGCTCTGATCTGTAATCGTATTAGAAAAATACAAACAGCCTTTAGTCCAGCATATTTCCGCTCCTGGAATTTCCTTCCTCAAGATATCAGAGGTTGCCGCACACTTGGCATTTTTAAGTCACGCTTATACAGTTACTTGTTGTCTAATAACACTGGTCAACATGATTTTTGTCTCATGAGTACCAATAGTTGTACTTACTGCAGTTTTTTTATCGTGTTTTCAAATGTGTATTCGGAATTTCTCCATCACCCACAGTTTTTTTATTTCAATTTCAATTAATGGACTTACATAGTTATTTTTTAATAAACGTTTTTTCGTCCATTTGTTCATCTTGGCGCAGTGAGCGATGAACATGGGGAACACTTTTATCAGGATATTTCAGCTATGAAAAGAGATATCAAGGCAAATGGAATCCTAATATGCTGGCCGATTATTGTTATACCATCTAGAGGGATGCTCGACAGGCGAGATATAGCAGAAAATCGTCATTTCTTACTTTCTAGGTGAGTCCGAATGTTCGAATATTGTGTAGTTGCGAATGTAGAAAATATTAAAGTGTTTGAAATTATAAATCTCTGTCTCTCGGAAACCTTGCGTGATGGAGAAAACCCGATACCATAGTTGAATTCAGGAGGAAAAATACTATCACAATCACGTAATTTTCTTTCTGAGACAAAAAAATTATTGTTTTGTTTCAGTGTAATTATTTCTCTGTTTATTTAAATTTATACTAAGTCATTAATTTTTTTCCCGTTTTTTATATATCTTGTACATATTATATTTAATTCGTTAAATCTAAACTAAATCAAAATATATTATAAATAATAAGTGTATTGTATTTATAACATGTAATAGTTTATGTTCATTTAATTTATATGTAAGAGTATTTTTCTGTATTTTTTAAGACCTGGTTGAGTAGCACATAATTATTTAAAGCCTCAACTCTGCCAGGTAAAATAAAGCTATTATTATTATTACTATTATTATTATTATTATTATTAATATCAATATTATTATTACTATCAATATTATTATTACTATCAATATTACTATTACTATCAATATTACTATTACTATCAATATCACTATTACTATCAATATCACTATCACTATCACTATCACTATCACTATCACTATCACTATCACTATCACTATCACTATTATTATTACTATTATTATTATTATCACCATCATCATCGTTACATGAAATTCACTGCGAAATAGAAAACATACTCAGAAAATCGATTTGGCCTGGAACCTCCAAGATATATAAATGTTAAATCTAAAATCTCCCTGTAATCCTCTCTCAAATGATGTACAAGCAAATGTTCCAATACGAATTCAAGAATGACATTACCATTATCTTGAAACAGAGAACTAATGTTCATCTTGAATAACAGGTAATAAATTCTCTTCGTTGATGTGATCCTAGGCCTCTCGATAAGATTGAAAAGTGGAATATTTGGACCTAAAGACTTTGCTACTTTCATTTTATACACGGACTTTAATGACCTCATATACAGTGTGATTCACAGTAAGTATTACAAACTTCTAGGGGTTGTAGAGGGAACTTCGATAATATTTTTTATAAGGAACCCGTGTCCGGAAAGGTACCATTTCGATGTAAAATAGGTTTGAAGATCGGAACACAATGGGCTGATATCGCATGCCTTGTGATTCAAAATAAGTATTACAGAATTTTATGGGTTGTATTACAAGTGTGGTTCTATGTGGCGACCCTGTTGCTCGCTGCACAAAGTGCGCCTTCGACGTATGTTTTCATACACACGCCCTACAAGATCTGGTGTGTGCTCAATAATTTATGCTGCCGCCAGAATTCGTGTAAGAAGATCTTCCTCCGACTGGATAGGTGTAGTACAACCCCTGGAAGTCTATAATACTTATTCTGAAACACAAGACACACGATATCAGCCCATTGTGTTTCGATTTTCAAACTTATTTTACATCAAAATGGTACGTTTCCGGATGTGGGTTCCTTATCAAACCTTTATCCACTAAGATCCCTCTACAACCCTAGAAGTCTGTAATACTTATTGTGAATCACCCTGTATATGAGTATGAGAAATGTGATATATCAACACACCACCGCACTCCAAAGCTATCGAGGCACGTGTATCCATGCATATCTCAATCAGCCTGAAATTTTAAACAGTTTTTTTTTAAGTGAAAGGAAACTTCTCATAGGGAGATGACTATAAATTTCAAAAGTTGAAAAGGAAGGACCATCCTATTGTAGAGGAGACTAGGAAAGATAACATTTTTATGAAGAAACTACGTGTTCAGCTGAACCATTTCGTTGCTATAATGACAAGAATCAAGTTTATTAATCTCCTACTTATACATACCGTCTAATGTCTCCCAGTAACTTGACTCTCTGCAGAAAGTACTGGTGTAGATTTCTTGATGAAATTTCAAAAAGTCCAAAAATGGTCAAAATGAGTTAAGTGTGCTGTAATCATCTCCCTGGTCGACTACGTACTGTGCAGAAGGTAACATGCCAAGAATGACACTTTCCGTGTTAAATGATGCTTGTTTCTTGGTGTCCCATGTGAATAGTGCTCAAAATATGATCTACCGAAAAGTAGCGTTTTTATACTTTAATTATTCCCTGTAACCACCGATATTTCCCTGAACAATCTTGTACCACGACTTTTCATTTACCATCCGACAAAATCGCCTATGGTCATTTGAGGATACGTACGAAAATATATGCTCGTACAATATTTCATGATGATAACGACTTGGCTCGTGAACCAGGATATTTTGTTTGATCTAATCATTGTAGAATTAAAACAGTACATTTCCGGACACGAACTCCTCATCTAAATTCTATCTGAAAAGCATCCTTTACAAATCCCACAAATTTGTGACAGGAATTCTGAAATACTCTGCTATAAGAAAACTTACTGACGCATCGAGGATAAAATGTCATTATCAGACTGCTGGAAATATTATGTTTACAAGCTTACAAGTATTGTGAGACTTAACTGTAGACTGAAACGGAGGGAATACGTAAATTACGTCACTACCATATTATTTCCAGTGAACATGGTCACTATTCATTTAAGCGCTGAACCATAGACTAAGATAAGATAGGAAAGTAGGCAAGTTTCGCGTATTTGCCACAAACGTCGGTAGTGTAGAACTAACCTGCTGACATCTAATATATTGCTGTGATACTAATATGAAATTCAGCACCGTCTGGTTGTAAAATTATGAATTAGTAGATATAATACAAATAATGTAGTTGCCCCTTAGATACTCTATGGAAGCAAAAAATAATTTCCTTTCCCATATAATTAGTCCTGGAGCCTGTAGCTGGACACTTAAACCCCATTTTATATTTTTGTACAATATATGTATTGGAAATTCGATTTAAAATAACGGCGTATTTACCACAATCCAGAATGCTCTGTAAACACGCCGTGTGCCTTTCATATATTTCATTTGTTACAATTATGTTACTTACTTACTCACTGGCACTATCGAACCCGTAGGTTCATGGCCGCGAGGACATAAGCTCTCCATACATCCCTATCCTGAGCTAATGCTTTCCAATCATTCCCTGTATAATCTACTTCCCTCAAATCATAGTTAATGTTGTTCTCCCACCTCATTCTTGGTCTACCAACTGGGCGTTTTCCCTCTGGCTTTCCTACAAGAAGCTTCCATGCACGTCTTTCATTCCCCATACGTGCAACATGTCCTGCCCCTCGCAGTCTACGAGACTTAACTGTTCTTATTATATCTGGCTTCTTATAAAGAACATGTAGTTCATTGTTATGTAGTCTTCTCCATTCACCTGTCTCTTCATCTCTCTTTGGTCCAAAAATCTTCTTAAGAACTTTATTCTCAAATACTCGTAATCTCCTTTCTCCCTTAAAATAAGAGTCCATGTTTCGCACCCATATAATATGACTGGTAGAATAATAGTTTTATATATTTTCAGCTTAACGTTTCTTGAAAGGACTTGGGACATCAAAAGTCTCTGCAATGCATAATAGCATGCATTTCCAGAATTGAGCCTATGTTTAATTTCTTTGTGCATCTCATTCCTATTTGTGATTATTGTTCCTAGGTATTTGAATTCAGCCACTTCCTCAAAATTTCCCTCATTTGTCATTAGCTGTCCATTTCCATTATATACTGAATTTCTACATGTGACCATATATTTAGTTTTACTGATATTTACTTCCAGTCCCAATTTCTTAGTGTTACTCAATAGTGTGTGCGTGTTGGCCTTTAGTATCTCCTCGCTATCGGCCAGTAGTACTATATCATCAGCATAAACTAACAGCTTATTAATACCATTCAGTTGTAAGCCTTCCTCATTCTCTAAAGATTTAATGGCATGATCTAGTACAAAATTAAATAGTAGAGAAGATAGTGCATCTCCTTGCTTCAACCCATTCTGGATTTCAATAGTGTCTGAAAACTGTTTGCCTACACGCACCCTACTCTTTGAGCCATTTAGACACATTCGTATAAGTCTAACTAACTTTTTAGGAATTCCGAACTCCAGCAGGTTACTACATAACTTCTCCCTCTTAATTGAATCATATGCTTTTTTGAAGTCTACATATAGTTGATGTACAGTACCATTATATTCCCATTTCTTTTCTAATATCTGTCTTATACTAAAAATCTGATCTGTTGTAGATCTGTTTCTTCTAAATGCACATTGATGATCTCCTAGAATGTCATCAATATAGGGAGTAAGTCTGCTTACTAATATATTTGTTAGAATTTTGTACGAAGTTGAAAGTAATGAGATGCCGCTGTAGTTGTTGCAATCAGTTTTATCTCCTTTCTTATACATTGGTATGATAATTGATTCCCTCCATTCATCTGGAAGAACTTCTTTTTCCCAAATCATACTAAGCAACCAACGTATCTTGTCCATCATTTTTTCTCCCCCTGATTTTATCAGTTCTGCTAGGATCTCATCTGAACCTGATGCTTTATACATCTTCAATTTTTCAATCGCCATTTCAACCTCTAATGAACTTGGTTCTGCGACTAACATTTCTGCTGTCTGTAACTTATCCTCCTCGATGTCCTGATTAAAGTAACTTTTCCATCTACTTAATATACTCCTGGAATCTGCAATCATATCCCCATTTTCATTCCGAATTATGTTTGTTCTAGCCTGAAACCCTTTCGTCTCTATACTAATTCCCTGATATAATTCTCTAATGTTCCTATTTTTTGCGTTCATTTCAAGATCATTAATCTTCTCTCTCAAATATTCCCTATTTTTACTCTTTAGTAACTTGGTGGTTTCCCGTCTAACACTACCCAATTGCTCCAAATTTAGCTCGTTTGGCTCGTGTAACCATTTCACTTTTGGTACCTTTCTTTTCTTTACAATGTCGGCACATTCCTCATCAAACCATTTCTTGTTTTGCCTCTTTTTTAAACAACCAATGCTTTCTGATGCTGACAATTTAATAGTATCTCTTATAGCCTCCCATTCTTTATTTATATCAGTTTCTTCTTCCTTTGCCACATTGTCACCTGAAGATTCCAGTAATTTCATCAATTTTCAAGTTTTTTAATTCATATTTTACAGAATCATCTTTAACGTTTTCTCCTCTCATAAGCGATAGCCGTTGTCTGATTTTCACTCTGACCAGATGATGATCCGAATTGCAGTCTGTCCCTCTAACTGATCTAACATCAATGACGCTACTGTGCTAGCGTTTATCCACTAATACACGATCTATCTGGTTCCGAGTTTCTCCATCTGGGGATGTCCAGGTGTATTTATGAATATCCTTATGCTCAAATGTTGTGCTCTTAACAATGAGATTCTTTGATGTGGCAAATGTAACTAATCTAACCCCGTTGTCATTACTATCTTCATGAAGACTGAATTTGCCTATTGTTGGTTTGAATATATCTTCCCGCCCCACTTTTGCATTAAAATCTCCTAAGACAATTTTCATATGATATCGTGAAAGGCTATCAAATAAGCATTCTAATTCTTCATAGAACTCATCCTTGATCTTGTCATCTTTATCTTCTGTGGGGGCATGTACATTTACAATTATAAAATCATGTCGTTTCCCCTTTAGAATTATGTATGATATCCTATCATTAACAAACTTAATATCTCGGATAGAGGATAGGATCCTCCTTCTGACTAAAAACCCGTCCCAAAATCAGGTCTTTCTGCACCCTCATAGTATAATGCAAAGCTTCCTGATTCCTGACTACCTTCTCCTTGCCACCTAACTTCCTGTAAGGCGACTATATCCAAGGGCGATTTATCTAATTCCCGCGTTAATATCTCTAGTGCCCCGCTATTTTATAAAGTCCTAACATTCCATGTTCCTAGGAACATGTCCCTGTGTTTGAGCCTTTGGCATGGGTTCCCTGAAGTAGTCCCCGCCCGGAGAACCGAATGGGGGACTATTTGACCTCCGGAAAATTTTACCCCAGTAGAACCCATGTCCGCATTTCTTGACGGTTGTATTTTTACGGTGAAAGATCGTCACTCTTTCGACCAATGTTACAATTATGTTACTATGAACAAAGCGCTACCACTCCTTCGTTCAAATGTTGTTCCTCGAAAAATTGCAAGGTGTCACTATACGCAGTTTCTGTGCGCTGAACAACAGGTGAATTATACCATTGTAAATATGTAAGTTTGTAGTATGTACCAGTTGTCGGGGTAAGCAGACAGAGTACACAGAGCAATAGGCATCCCTTAGCTTGCCGCCTCTCTTGACATTGCCTGGGTCAGTCGCTCGTAGTTTGTATACAATCTTATTTTGTTTGTTCGTATACCTTGACAGTCTTATAATGAGATAGATATTACATATACATGGTGATTCAATGTTATGATGGATATGTTACAAGCTTATCTGATGGGTAAATGGATAGCATTTGATCTCATATCTTAAAAGAATCCATGTCCAAAAAAACGCTTTATTTACGTGCTGAGTTATCTGATATGTGGACGGAGACATAGGGAGCAGAGATGATAAAATACACGAAAGAAACAAAAAATGACGGAAGGCAGCAGAGATCTTATGAGATAAAAAATGACATTTTTAACGAGTTAAGTGCAGAAATGGTTAGCTAATATGACAAACTGTTTGGTGCCCAAGAGGTATAACTGTGAGTTTGACAGGTTCTAATAGGAAGAAGCGCGCACAAATGTGCATTAGATTTGATCTCTGCTGTATGCCAGCAACGATTTTGTTCTCTTTAAACAGACATTGAAATGGTATCTTGCATTGACGAATCATGATAGTTCGAAATTCTGCCGAGTTTTTGGTAATATCCATGCACTGCCAGTCTTGCTACTGCACTGCGTATCCTGTTGTTTGGTCCAGTCCAGTCTCGATTAAACTTTGTATATTTGGTAAAAATCGTCCGGCATTTCTTTTCTCTTATTTTGTCTTATCTTCTTCAATGTAGTTTGCTGTTTAGTAGCAAGTAGCAGGAACATTGTGCGTAGATCTTCCACGAGGAAAGTTTTTCGTGCTAACTCATATGAAAGTCTAGATGGAGCAAATTTGGAGATCCCCATAGCTGCTTTTAGGAATCTTGCTTTCACTTTTTCTAATGTGTTTAAGTCTCCGTAGCTGAGGTCAGTCCATTTGATTTCTATTCCATATGTTAAGGTGAAAGTATTTTGACCTCAAAAAGTTTCATGACTGTTGCAAGTGACAGTTGTGTGGTGTTTTCTATGTCGTATATGGCAACTATAGCAGCTGCCGCTCTCTCTTTCGTATGAATTCTGAAGAATTTGGCCTAGATATTTGAAGGCGTTTGTGATTTGCAACAGGTTTCCCTGCAGTTGTATGTGGTCGCCGTCTACCAGTCGACCACTCTTTCTGAATACCATCTGTACCGTTTTAGATAGGTATCGAAGCCATGCGAGATTGTGAATTGTTTCTTGCAGATCTTCCTTATCTGTCGCTCCAAGTACCATATCCTCTGCGTGCATATACTTTTTTTATTGATAGGCGGCATATTTGGGTTATATCTGCTGTCATCACAAATTTAAAGGAGAGGGCTTGAAGGACTCCTCTGGTTTGAATGACTTCCTTTGATTGCTGAACCGTATCGTCTATCTTTAAGAAATTTTGAGCTAGTATGTTATGGATAAGTGTTAGGATATGTTCGTCCAGTTCATTTTTGCTTCTTAACTTGGAGATCAGTAGTTTCCTGTCTATGTTGCCAAATGTTTTGCAGTAGTCTACGAATACAACATAGAACTTCTGCTTCGGTCTACACAGTGCATCTTGTATGTCTTTTAGTAGGCTGTCTACTGCTTGTAGGGTAGAGCGGCTTTTTCTAAATCCGAACTCTTGGTCTGGTATTTTCCTGTCTAATTTATTTGTTATTCGTGTGTTCAGAATGTTAGTAAATAGTTTAATGGGACTGATTTCTAGGGCGATTCCTCTGTACGATTTAGGATCGTTTGTGGGACTTTTTCCTTTGTAAAGCACCTCTATTGTGGTCTGTTTCCATGCGTTTGGAATTTCTCCTAGTTCCAAACATTTGTTTAACAGCTCGACCCATGTCGTTTTTAGCTCTGCTGTCAATCCTTTGAGGAATTCATTGAAGTTTCCGTCAGGTCCATCCGCTTCGTTATTCATGAGCTTGTCTATCGTCCTGAGAACTTCGTGCCTTGTGATTTGTTGTGGTGTTTCATCCGTGGATGGTTTTATTTTGCCATATGCTTGATCTTTACTTTCTTGGTTTAAAATTGATTGGAAATGTGTTTGCCATGACTTCATTTCTTACATAGCATATGCGTTGTTTTCCTTCTTTTGAGTGCAATAAAAGGACCTCTCTCTGCTTTTCTGATGTCTCTACGCCAATTTTCTCGATGTGTTCGTTTTGTTTTTGCCTAAGGATCAGCTTGTACTTTCTTCTGCACTCCGCATAATACTCTAGATCCTGGTACTTGTTCTTCGATTTTTTTGCTTGATGTAGCACTTTTGAGAGTTTCCGTACTCTGTTTATAGCATGCTGCGTCGAACCAAGGTTTTGCTTTTCTCTGGGTCCTTTGCGTTGTTGTTGTTGTTGTTTGATTAGCTGCTCGATATTTTCCATTGATTCTGTTATCTTGTTTTGTCTTACATCCTATTTTATGAATTCGATTTCTTGTTCAGATTCTTTCAGCTTCTGTAAATTTATTTTTGTTGATATTCAGGTATTCTACCGAGGTGTCTCATTATCTATAGTTTGTTCTATTTCGAACCAAGTTATTACTGGAATGTGTTTCCCGAGTGCTGTAAGTTCTGATGTCATAAGGACTTCCTGTTTTTCCACCTTGGTGTTATTGGCTTTTATGAACACCAAGTCTATTGTACTGCTGCCATTTTTGGCGTAGTAGGTTTTCTTGTCTGATTTGTTTATTAACCTGAAGCCTTCTACTTCCAAACGTATCGACTAGGATTCTGGATCTTTGGTTGATTTTGTCCAGTCTGCAGTTGAATCTCCTGCTAAGATCACTGTTTCGTCTGGGTTAGTACATTTGATACCACTTATCGTTAAGTCTATTACATCTACTATGTCTCTTTTTGGTTTGAAGTATATGCCGAGTTTGGTGACTATGTTTTTACAATTACAAAGTTATTCTCTCTATGTTCAAAATGTTTTGTCCCATTTTTGGGATAAAATAACATGATACTCTTCCTGAAGGCCTTCCTGTTAGTCCTTTAGTCGCTGGAGTGTGTGAGCGTAGTTTCCTAGGCTCTGACATATAGTGGAGTCTTAGAAAATCACTTAGAAAAATAGCTCTTCTACTTGGAGGGCAAGGAGTACGTCTGTAGTTGTACTCCTTGGTTTCCAACAGCTAGGTGAACTCATTCTTAGAGCGTTGCATTTTTAAATATTTCCAACAAATTATACGCGAGGATTATTATTGTATCATTAGTGTTTAACATAGTGCTGGTGATTCTTCGTGGTTTTATTGATTTATCAAGTAATATTATGTCTGAATCAGAATCTGATGAACATGAACATGAACTTAAACTCAGCCTTCATGGTAAGTAAAATATTTTAACTACATTATCTATATTTTTACAATTGTACATCATAAAATAATATTTTTAATACTACATTTTGAGTTAATTAGAAATTATTTAACAATCTAAAGATATAATATGATTTAGATCTAAAGGATTTGACCAGCCTCTTGGGCAAGTAGTCAGCGTTTTTTGACTAGAGTACATGGGGTTTCGAGTTCGATTCCCGGTCAAACCATTAGAATTTTTCCTTAAAGGGAATTATTTATGTGGTTGCCCATGATCTGAAATTTAGATTAAGTTTAGGTTAAGAACTCACCTGGCGCTTCATTATCATTTATCACCGATCATATCATCGGGGTAACGCAACTCCGCCTTCCAGTTGCCCCAACCTGAGAAATGGATTAAAATTCCGCCAATGCCAGCGGAAAAAAACCAGAAATGCCATAAAAGACAACCTGGTGGCATTAGACATAAAAAATCTGCAGGATTTGCAATCTGATAATGTTTATAATGAAGGTATGTTTTGTAAATATGAAAATTAATCGTTGTGTTGTTTTTGTTTTCTTGTCTGATTCCAATGATAATGACTTGAAGAACCTGGCATACAGAACCTACAGAAGAAGAAGATGCTGCAATATTGCACGTTGGCAGAAAGAGGATTAGTAAAGCAGAACATAGAATTAAAAAATAGCAAAAAAAGGATGGAATGGAGGCAAAGAGTATACAGACAGGAAGGGAAACATTCATGTGGAGATGCGGTTAAGAGAACGTATCAATGAATGCACATTTAAGTGCAATGAATTTTAAGAATGATTTTGTCTATTAATTTTGTTGTAATATGTAAATCTTTGGATAAATATGTATTTCCTGTCATAATAAAAACTTTGGTTTGAATCTACTTTTCTTGGATAATTTATTTCAAAATATTGCTTGTAGGACAAGGAGTACAAGTGACTCTTAATGCAAAAAAATGTTACGGTATGGGCTAATGTTTATATTGAATCTGTTCACATTTTGCGGATAAATGGACCCATACACAAGGAACACATTCATAATTTATTACTTTTCAGATTTTTTTTTATTTAGAGCCCCACCACCACCCCCCGGGTTACCTGGGGCATAATCCTTTATCCCCGGGTCTGCCCTATGTCCCTATCTATATCTAATCTTTATTGAAATATATAAAAAAGTATACAATTCGGGTAATTTTATATTCTCACTGATCTTTAAACTTAATTTTCTCCAAACTAATTTTTTATCACTTATAGGCTACCCCTTGTCCTCTGACCGCCTCATATAATACAGGAAATAAATAAAAACATATATGACGATGTAAGTAATCAGACAACATCTGATAAACATGCAAAATTAATGCCGAGAGTGTTACAGATGGCAATCGCCATCTTCGATACATTTTCAGTACTACCGGTTATGTGAAGAACTCTCACAAAGATTCCCGGCTGCTAATTGAACACTTGTCGTGACTCCACGAGTGTCTCGTACACAAGGATTTTTTATGTGCTCCAGCATAAGGGGTGTTGTGTATTACGAAACAGTTGTTGCAGTGACAATGCTAAATTTACACCGTACTAATATGAAATTAATGAAAGTGATGTCTAATTTTAATTATGGAGTCTTTATAAAGGAAATGTGATCACGTGGTACACATTCACATGTCATAAAACCTTGTAACATATTTATTTACACTCTCTAATGCTGTTAAAATTGTAATATTAATTTATGCATTACTTCAAAGGGGATTCATAAATGTTTTCGCAGTAATACCAATAGATTTAATCATTTTTAGTTCTTATACCTTCTTATGTGTCTACAATTAGAGGAACTCAGGAATATCTGTAGAGTCTAAATTAATTATTCAACTTACTAAAAGATATTTAATTTGTTTATATCAATCTTAAACCCTACACTCCATTTGACAAATTTAATAATTTGATGTAAATCAAAATAAGACAAAAAATAATCCGTATAATAATTTCTGATTGATTAAATTAATTTTAATTGTATAAGTATTTTTAGTTAGATAATAAGTTTAATATAGTCCACCGCTGTGGTCTCGAGTAGCATGCTACCTTGTCACGCAGCGGGCCCGGGTTCGATCCCCGATCGGGACAAGCTTCCTGGCTGAGATTTTTTCCCGGGATTTTTCCTCGCCTTTAAGACAAATGTCAGGTAGCTTTGAGGCCCAAAAGATCCCCGAACGTCAACTGACCATAACCATCCAAGGTGTGGAAAGCAGCGGGAAGCTACCACACCTATAATTACCTAGTAAAGCTGCAAAGCACAACATGAAAATTCTATGATTGCAGTGAAGGGCCTGCCCTAGGGCAGAACACTATATAGTAGAAGTCAAATATAAATATTTGGTTTTGTATTTATTCATGTAAAAATCTAATTATATTTATAAAAAAATCTGAATATTCATTCCTTTAACACTATTGGTGAACAATAGCCTTCAATGTAAAGTAAAGTGATCCACAACAGGCCCGGAGGCCCTTGGGGTAGTAGGAGGTTAAGGCTCCCACTTTTTCTAGACAATCGACACTTTAAATGTTATGAATGTATTTTTAATTCCATCTCCTATGTTAACAAATTGAGTGAATTATAAAAAAATAATAGATGGTCAATAGTTCATTAACTTTAATTAATTTTCCTCAAGGAGTTTTCAATACTAATATTATTTATAAATAATATAATTAAACAGAGAGTGAGTAATATTGATACTAATGTACTCAGGCGTGCAATTAATACAGCGAAATAACTTCTGATGCCTAATTCGCGATTTTTTTTCTCCCTCTTTTCGTTTACATTGTTTCTCCTTTTTCTTTTACCTTTTTTTACCTTTTTTACCTTTTTTGTTACCTTTCTTTTATTCTCACATATAGAAACAATGAGAGGACTCACACTCAGACCCGAGGTGGAGATCTAAAATCGCCTACCCCGCCAGGAATCGAACCCGGGTCGCCGGAGTGGAAGGTAGGGTCTCTACCGACTACGCCGCGGCGACGGACTCTGAAACCTGGATCTCCAACTTTGCGCACTGGCGCTCTTCCTTTGAGCTACCCAAGCATCCATGGACAGACAATCTTTCTCACTTGAAAACTTCGTGTATCCTTTGTAGTGAAGACTATTCGTAATACACTAGAGTAAGCTTGTTTCCACCAAGAAAACATTATGAAGGAATGGTCATTTTTTCCGTGTCATATCAGTTAATTATGAATATAATATTGAAACTCGCGTGAGGGGAGCTGGAACCCCATCGGGCGCCCTACCCCCCAGGTGATGAATAGGGGGAAGACCGGCTGATATGCCAGGTACCAGGGAAATCAAATACCTGGGGTGAACCAACCAGCGAAGAGGAGCGGCTGACCAGATTCGACGGCTTCTCATGGGCGGACCTAGCTCAAGAGCCGTGGAGAAGGCAATACGACTGGAGAAGATGACTCGAATAAACTCCTGCAATCCTGGAAGCGGTAAGATAGCAGCCCTATCACCAGGATAGTTCTGCGCTGCGCTGCGCTCCTAACGTAGTCAGGGCGAAATTCTAATTACTGGCAATCTCCAAATATTAAGGCGGGCGGATACAAATGGACAATCGATGGACACAGTAGCTATAATACTTGGAGCTGGAACGAAGCAAAAAGGTTTAATCCTTGCAAGAAGAAGAAAAGAATTTTGAAACTAATTTTCTCAGGCTTGCCATCTGCTGCATTAGTTAATACAACTAAATGGGAAAGTACTGTTATGCTCGAACCGGGATTTGAACAAACGATCTCCAGGTTTGCGCTCTAGCACTCTTCCTTTAAGCTAACCAGGCATCCATTAACATACATATATTTTTCTTGCTTTAATGTTTTTTGTCTTTAGTTGTATTGCATGCGGATGGCAAGCTTGAGTACACTAACTTCTATATTACATCCATAACCATCCTTAATTAGCTGTTATGGCTTACTTACTCATGGCACTTTCGAACCCGTAGCTTCATGGCCGCGAGGACATAAGCTCTAAATACATCCCTAGCTAATGCTTTCCAATCATTCCCTGTATAATCTACTTCCCTCAAATCATAGTTAATGTTATTCTCCCTCCTCACTCTTGGTCTACCAACTGGGCGTTTTCCCTCTGATTTTACTACAAAAAGCTTCCATGCACGTCTTTCATTCCTTATACGTGCCACATGTTCTGCCCATCGCAGTCTACGAGACTTAACTAATTTTATCATATCTGGCTTCCTATAGAGACCATGTATTTCATTGTTATGTAGTCTTCTCCACTCACCTGTCTGTTCATCTCTCTTTGGTCCAAAATTTTCCTAAGTACTTTATTCTCAAATACTCGTAATCTCCTTTCCTGCATTAAAGTAATAGTCCATGTTTCGCATCCATATAATATAACTGGTAAAATAAGAGTTTTATATATTTTCAGTTTAACGTTTATCGAAAGGAGTTGGGACGTCAAGAGTTTCTGTAATGCATAATAGCACGCGTTTCCAGAATTGAGCCTATGTTTAATTTCCTTGTGCATTTCATTCCTATTTGTGATTATTGTTCCTAGGTATTTGAATTCAGCCACTTCCTCAAAATTTCCCTCATTTGTCATTAGCTGTCCATTTCCATTATACAGTATAATGTATTTCTACGTGTGGTCATATATTTAGTTTTATTGATATTTACTTCCAGTCCTAATTTCTTAGTGTTACTCAATAGTGTGTGCGTGTTGTTCTTTATTACCTCCTCGATATCGGACAATAGTACTACATCATCATAAGTAATGCCACGAGTGATTTCCAAATTATCGATAAATTCACGACTCACGAAGTGAGGAGTGAATTTATCTAGAGAATTTGGAAATCAAGAGTGGCATTTGTTAGGACTATTTAACGAATAAAATTAAGCTGTTTACTCACAAATCATTATTTAACTATAGTTATTTTAAAATATTTATATATTTAATGTAAACGGCGATGTTTGAAAACAAATGAGAAACGATAGGTACGCTTCTACTGCTTCATTTGTTTATCACTGCAACCAGATCATACTATTTATTGCCAAAGGAACGCAATATTGTAAGGAGGAGCTTTCTTTAATATGGTAATCATAACACTGATAAATATTTGGTGAAACACGATTCTGATTGGTTGTAAAACAGAAATCATTGAAACGTGATTGGTCATTGACTCCCATTTGGGGCATGAGTTAAATAGTCAGCATAAACTAACAGCTTCATTAATACCATTGAATTGCAAGCCTTCTTCATCCTGTAGAGATTTCATGGCATGCTCAAGTACAAAATTAAATAGTAGAGGAGATAGTGCATCTCCTTGCTTCAACCCATTGTGAATTTCATAAGTGGCCGAAAATTGTTTGCCTACACGCATCCTACTCTTTGTGCCATTTAGACACATTCGTGTAAGTATAACTAACGTTTTAGGAATTCCGAACTACAGCAGGATACTATATGACTTCTCCCTCTTAATTGAATTGTATGCCTTTTAGAGGTCTACGTATAATTGATGTACAGTACCATTACATTCCCATTTAATTTTCTAAGATCGGTCTTATACTAAAAATCTGATCTATTGTATATCTGTTTCTTCTAAATCCACATTGATGATCTCCTAGAATGTCTTCAATATAGGAAGTAAGTCTGCTCACTAATATATTTGTTAGGATTTTGTATGAAGTTGAAAGTAATGAGATGTCCCTGCAGTTGTTGCAATCAGTTTTATCTCATTTCTTATAAATTGGTAAGATAATCGATTCTTTCCATTCATCTGGAAGAGCGTCTTTTTCCTAAATCATACTAAGCAACTGGCGTATCTTGTCCATCAATTTTTCTCCCCCTGATTTTATCAGTTCTGCTGGGATCTCATCTGAACCTGATGCTTTATACATCATCAATTTTTCTATCGTCATTTCAACCTCTAAAACACTTGGCTTTGCGACTAGCGTTTCTGCTGTATGTAAATGATACTAGCTGTTATGGCACGGGGAAGAATTTCCATCTTTTTTCTTTTTTTTTTTTTGCCTGCTGGAGTTAAGGTCATGTGAACTTCTCTTCCACTCACCAAGACAAACATATGTTACATTAGAATACAGCAATCACAATTAACTAATATTAAATACTAAATTAAAAGTTATCAATAAGGTAGGCCCTAATATCTATAAGATTAAGATCGATAACATAATAACATTAATGATAATTAAAAATAATACTAAAACTAATAATAAAACATAGACAAGCAAAATAAATTGAATTGTTTGGTAGACTGTCCCTATCTATTGTACATACAAAAACAAAGAGATATAATAAACTAATTTGTCGGTTATATAATATATGAAATATTAACAACAGAAAATATTTTAAATCCAAATACTGTTTTCATAAAGCAAAGTATTATTAACTGTTAAAAGAATACTATAAGTGAGGTGTATAATTTAGTTTGTTATTAAATAATTCTCCAGTTTGTTTTTAACAATTTTATAGTTTAACAGTCTCTGTCAGGGCGGAAGGGAATTCCACGTCCCGGCAAATGAAACGGTAATTAATTTTAATAAAAACGATAGTGAATACAGTGCGATTAGAAGGGTGTTCAGTTGCAAAAGGTACACATGGCTCTAAAGTGTGAAAAATTCACGTCTGTCCGTGGATGCTGAAAGAAAGAATGCCAGCGCCCAAATTTTGAGTTCCTGGATTCAAATCGCTTGTTGAGATTTTTTTTTCTCTTTCCTCGCATTAACTATTGTATGCGGATGGCAAACCTAAGTAGGCCTACATTGATTTCAATATTTTATTCGTAGCTAGCTGATATGACACGGAGGTAAAAAATCCCATCATGATTTCTTCTTTAGTGAATTAAATTAGCCCTTACTATAATGGGGGAAATAGGCGGTTTTGATTACAAAGGGTACAAGGAGGTTTAAAGTGAGGGGGGAAAAACTCACGCCTGACCATGGATGCCTATGGTGCTCAAAGGAAAAAGGAGTGCCAGCGCGCAAATCTGGAGAACCTGGTTCAGCTATCCGTTTAGACAAATAAATGTGATTGTTCAGTTCTATTGCATGTTGATGGATGGCAAGCATCAAGTGACGTTAATTTTAAACATAAATAGTTTATATGGCACGGAAAAAAAAACTCAATGTATTCTTGGTGGAAGTAGCCCTTATCGTGATGTAAATAGTTTTCACTATAAAGCGTAAACGAGGTAAAATGAAATTGGCTGAAAAACTCATTGCAGCGATATCTCTACTAAAATGTAATTTCTGTTTTAGATTCTATTCAAATGCGAAGGTGCGTGACTATACTGTATCCGAGCCAAGTACCATGTGTACTGTAAACCAACTTGTATAAAGTATTACTCCGCCGACTCTGACTATTGGGGGAACCATATGAGCTAATTGTCTATGAAAGTGTCAACGATACAAACATTTTCCTTAGGCTACATCATATTTTACGGTAAATAAGACTAAATGAAATGATACCAACAATTATTAACTT
Organism: Diploptera punctata; assembly: GCA_030220185.1. Classification (NCBI taxonomy): domain Eukaryota; kingdom Metazoa; phylum Arthropoda; class Insecta; order Blattodea; family Blaberidae; genus Diploptera; species Diploptera punctata. Next base: position 160,495 of record JASPKZ010008471.1, on the reverse strand, counting down.
CCATTTCTTATTTCTTATGACAAAAACTAGCCTGTATATTGGTCATCTAATCAGACGTTAAGGCCTACACTTTTTCCATGATTTCGATAGCTAGTTTATTTGCAATTTCATTACGAACAGAATACATGCGCCATGCTGACTTACCTGTAAATTCTGCTGTTGTTTTCTCCAGATTCTCAATGACTAATGTAGGATATTTTTCAGTAAACTGTTTGAAAACACTCAAAATAATTTGTTTCTCTCCGCTTTTGAAAGGTTTTTTATGCTTAAAAAATCGAATAGGAAAAGCAGCTATTTGAGACAATCAAAATTCGTAAAAATTATAGGATTAAATATTTATTCTATTAAAATTGTAATTACGTATTTTAAAATTCTCCCATATAACATATATAAACATGTGCTAGATAATGTATATTTTATTATATATATTTTATTTATTTGGAATGTTATAAAACGAACTACATTTTCTTACATGCTTAAAGGTATAGTCATTCTATCAATGAAAATGCAGTCCATACATCTAGTTCGTTTACATTACAACTGAAACTTAGCTTTTTCTGAAGTTGAACTTGCTATCTCACCGTTCATAAATAAATCGCTAGTTCTTTAAGCACTTAATTTTCTGTACAATCCCTAGAGATGTGCATCACCATAATCAATTGCACAATGTTGGTATACTGTAACAATCTTTATGTCTTTAACTTCTTAATTGTAGAGAATTTGCTTGTTATAAGAATATCATAATTTTAAATAGAAACTGTCGAATTAGCGTGCGTGTCCACAAATTATTTTTACACACTATGAATACACACGTAACTGTAAGGAAAGTTCGTCATTTTTTAGTGAATTCTTTGTCATTTGGAATACAAGGCAACGATGTAGCTGTTTTAACAGGAGAAACTCTTTTTATTGTTCTTTTCACTTTATTTATTTCTTCCATACTGCCGCTTTATGGAATTTCATGGAAGGCAGAAACTATGGGACATATTTATTTATACCGAGGACGTATACAGTAAGGTTCAGAATGAAAGAGGCGACACTTGTTCGCTTCCATTCGTTTTACATTTATCAATTTTTGTGTTATCTCATTCTTCAGAGGTTGAGATAAATCTACCTACGTAGAATAAACCCTCCATTCAATTTCGTTACGTTATAACACTACTCTGTCCCTGTGAATAGTGATGATGACTTTCCCTCTCGTTTTCAAGGTTCCCGTGTTGAAACCAGGACGGGATCGATTGGTCTTAAGGACGCAATAATATTGAATATGGCATCCATCGGAAGGCTATAAAAATGTGGGTCCAATGACATGGATTTTACGGCACTTAAAATATCGTCGAGCCTGAAATAAAAAGACTAAGCATTTTTTCAGTCCTTTCAAGCCCAAAATAAAATTGTAACATTAATGAACTGAGTAGTTAATAATAATAATAATAATAATAATAATAATAATAATAATAATAATAATAATAATGTTTTATTTATTCTGACAGAGTTAAGGCCATAAGGCATTCTCTTCCACTCAACCAGCACAAATACAAATAAATATTTGACAATATAGTTATACTTTTCTTTTATTTATTTACAACTTTCCTCATTAGAGGATTGCCTCAAGGACATAGTGATACAGACAATTAATTTTCGAAATTAATGAAATACATTTTGTTAAAATATAAAGAGTTAAAATATATTAAATGTAGCAATGTAAAGTTCATATGCAAACAACATTTTATACGATAATAGCAATACTTACGATAATAATAATAATAATAATAATAATAATAATAAATTAGAAAAGTGTTGGAAATAAAAAATATCATAAGATTATTGACCAAACAAAATAAAATTATCCAGCTCCAGTGGATCCCCTCTCATTGCGGGGTACATGGAAATGAAATGGCGGATCTTTTAGCAAAAAAGGGCACCATAAGTTTACAGAAAACAAATCAATCCCTGCCCTTCCATTCTGCAAAAATTATCATTAAAAGAAACTTCCAGAAAAACTGACGGAGCACTTCAAATCACAAAGTAATGAGAAACCATGGGCAGCTATCTCGCAGAATAAAAACTTAATACCTGAACAACCAAGTCATGAAAGCAGTAGCAACATTCAGACTGTTAACAGGACATGACTACCTGGCAGCACACCTCCATAAAATTGGAATCTTCAACTCTCCAAATTGTATCCTGTGCCAAGACAATAACACTACCATGAACAAAGATCATCTTGCTAGCTGTGAGGCTCTGAAGAGGTCACCTACAAGAACTCTGGCAGGACTCTATTGGGAAGCAAGAAAGCAAATGAAACACGTCCAAGCTAATGGGCATTAGACTACTACTACTACTATAAATTATACGAGAAACACCAATTAATATATGTACCTTACACTGGGTGATGATGAAGTTGAGGTTAGAGCAAATATAAATTTAGATTTATTTTAAAGGATGCCAATTAAAGAACACGGTTTAACAAAATACTTGACTTAAGCGTGTGAGACTATAAAAAGTAACAAATTTTAATTAAATAATTTAGTTAGATAGCAATTTGATGAGTGACGACCTTTAAAATATCAGCATTAGCTTAGCAATTCAAATCTGGACGTGAAAATGTCGACTATTTTTTTTCTCAGAAACCTCTTATTTAAGACAAAGTTATTTTGCGTGCTGTAAATTCACGATATTACTTCCCTTTCGAAGGAAGTCATACGGGACTGATTATTTAATGCCCTCAAAATACAATGATCATGTCCAGATTCGACTCTGGTCACCATTGTTATCAGTAGCTGAACAAGGATGAACAACACAGTCATAAATAATTTAATTGTGTGTTGCTGTAAAATATAGTTCTGCCGATTGTGCCAAGAGTTCTGTATCCATAACTTACAGGCCTAATTTATGAAGGCTCATTCGTTTTGAACCTTATTGTATTAAATCTTATAGACCGATCGGTAATGACATACCTTCAGTAATGATATTTTATTTTATTCTATTTATCTATCTTTTTATTTATTTAGCCTGGTGGAGTTAAGGCCATGTGGGTTTTCTCTTCCATTCATCAGAACAAACATATGTTACATTAGAAAATAGCAATCACAATTAACTCTAATATTAAACACTAAATGAAGATTTGATCAATAAGGTAATATCAATAAGATTAAGATCTATAATACAATAATTATGATAATTAAAATTAAAGACTAAAACTAATAATGAAATGTGTACAAGAGAGATAAATTAAATTGTTTGTAGACTGTCCCTGTATAATGTACATGGAAAAAAAGAACAAAAAAAACAAAGAAAATTAATGAGAAATAGATGACTAATTTTTCGGTTATATAAAATTTAAAACAAAACAAACGAAAATACTTCTTAATCTTAATATTATGTTCATGAATAAATATATTTCTTTATTGTTAAAAGAATACTAACAGTGAGGTGTATAAGTTAGTCTATTATTAAATAATTATTTAGTTTGTTTTTGAACTATTTTATAGTTTGACAATCTCTGACATAAGGCGAAAGGAAATTCCATATTCTGGCAATTGAAACTGTAAAAGACGGTGAGTAATACACAGTGTGATGAGAAGGGATGTAAAGGAAACATTGTTGATGGGATAGACAGAGTGTTTAAGTTATGTGTGTCTGAGAGTCTAATGAAGTGGCCTGATAAATAATTAGGTGATGATGTGTGAAATATTTTATAGAGAAGGGATAGGGAATGAACAGCCCTCCTTGCTTCAAACCCATTCTGGATTTCAAAGGTGTCCGAAAACTGTTTGCCTACACGCACCCTACTCTTTGTGCCATTTAGACACATTCGTGTGTCTAACTTTTTAGGAATTGCCAACTCCAGCAGGATACCATATAACTTCTCCCTCTTAATAGAATCATTTGCTTTTTTTGAAGTCTACATATAGTTTATGTACAGTACTATTATATTCCCATTTATTTTCTAAAACTTGTCTTATACTAAAAATCTGATCTGATGAAGACCTGTTTCTTGTAAATGCACATTGATGATCTCCTAGAATGTCATCAATATAGGGGGTAAGTCTGCTTACTAATATATTTGTTAGAATTTTGTAATCTCTTAAACGAACCCACTATAATTTTTCAAGGGATAAGTTAGGGAGAGAATCCTAATTCAACATTAGCTTATTTGTCACAGAAAACTCTCTTAAATAGATTACCAGGACAAGATGATTGATCTCACGACATCTGTACATCAACACAAAGCCGACAGAAATAACGAAAAATAATGTTTCCACGAAACTCTGGAAATCAGTTTAACATTTATAATCCTTGCAAGAGCTGAAAACGACAGACGAGATTTGTAATCTTATTTTAAATTTGTGTTCTGGTAACACGTGCTTTCCTCAGATAAGGTTTTTATTATTCTCCGTTTTCTTCTGCTCTGTTTGCCTTTAATTACAAACAGTACTAAATGAGGACAAAGTTAGTTAAATAAATTCATAACTTTATATTAATTAATTCAAGCAGTTTTACTTTTAGTTGTCTAAAAGTCAGAGTTGTTACTGAGAATGGGTAGAAATAAGAATACTTTTTTTTTTGTTTTTCACAAGAAAACTAAACTCTCTAGATAGTAACATTTTCAACTACAACCATTTCATCAATTATTTATAGGGCATACATCTGATTCTCAAACCAATTAAATACAACCCTAAGAAATTTCCTAAAATTGAAGGAAAGGGAGGTAAATGCGGAGAATCGAGGAGGATTTCCGCACGGAATAGCTTACTAAACATCTAAGAAGCAAGGATTTCTTGGAATGAAATCCCCCTGCGGGGATTTACAACCATCTTGACTGATAGACGAGAATGAGCTGATACTCACTTTCACAGATGGTCAGTAAAACATTTATAAAACGTAATCTTCTGCATGAGGTCTTGCATGTTAGGTTTCCCAATTCGGAGCTCTCGGATTAAACATTCCTATCATTTTGTATTTGACAATGTGCTCGCCAATATACATGGTGGAAACAATATAACAACAAGTCGCAACATCTGCACCCTACTTATTATGAGCGATGAACGAAAACCAAGAAAAAATCACTTTATTTTGGAACGGAAATTAAACTCGTGTCACACCGAATCAAATTCTGTGGACACATCTAATTTCAGAATAACTAACTTGTCTTAAATGATACCATTATATCTGTTCCGACAAGAAGTTTGGTATTTATCCGGATAGGTATTACAGTACAACTGGATTTAGTTGCAAGGATTGTTTGACAAACTCTTGCGTTTTTACGTTAAAAACTCCAAACACGACAGGCCTAGAAGGCCCTTGGCTGACGAGACGGCTGCTAGCCTCTCATATGTGTTACTCACAGAGGTAGACGATCATCTACCAGTATAGGGGTGAAATATGATCAGCATGTCGGATCCCCAAGCCGTTATAGCTGGTATTCTCAACCTGGGGTCGCTACTTATTGTAGCTACCCAAATGTCTATCGATGCTGGGTGGCACCGGTCCCATACTGGCCGAAATTCCATGAGAAAAATTTCTTCCCCATGGAGACCCGAACCAGTCCAAGTCCCGTAGGTCTGCGCCAAGGCTTGTTGCCTTAACCACTCGGCTACGGCGTTTTTACGTTAAGTTACTTATTATTACATGGTCCATTGTCCCTGCGTGTTCATACATTCTAAACCTTTCCACCGCCGTCCAGGGTCGTTTCCCGCATATTGGGTCCGGGTACGTATATTTTTCTAATTCTCTTCCGTGCTGTCTTCTGAATTGGCCCGGGCACAGAGTAAAAACGGCTTCAGGGAGGCCCGCCATGTACGGCTGTCTAATTTGAGATTCAGTGTTCCTGGTCTTTCCCTAAATGCAATCGGTTCAGCGCATTGGGGGATAAGAATCCTATAAAAGGAGACATGTAAGAAAATTTAAAAAGAGAGTAATTATTGTATTGCAGAATTGATTGTGGTTTAAAGTTTTGTGGAAATAGTGAATATTAACAAATGATCACGACTGTCTTGCAAGACATCTCCACAACACAATCATAATCCCTTTATGCAACCATCCAGAGGAAAGTTGGTCATATATAGCCTCAGTAACTGTCGAATGTGAAGAATATAAATATTCAAAATATTGGACTGTAAGATGCTAGTGACTTCGGTGTTAGTATATAGCAACAACAACAGTAATAATAATAATAAAACCTTCGAAATAATTGTTAACTCGTGTTTAATCCCAGATAAGTTGTACAGAATAACTTCAGCCAACTTCATTGAATTTGATCTATAGAATCTCAAAATTATATAAATGGTAGATGACTGCAAAGTGAGTCAATACTAATAAAATTCATTGTTAAAACCGTTGAGGTGGAGAGTCATAATATAAAATAATTTAAAATACCTTCTTAGGTAAAATCCGTCCTCCTCAACTTTTAAAATATGTGATCTTTATGCCTGTAGGCCTTTCAGGACATCCGTCCCATCTTCAGCAGTTCATTCTTCGCTACAGCATCCAGGTTGATGTTTGATGCTTGAATTAAACATTTGAGACCACGTTCAGCATTTCTAAATAACATTTTATATAAAGACGTTAATAAGAAATCAAGTCATTAATGTCGAAATACAAATCTGGACGAACGTGACCGACAAATTTTGTTCAGAGACACCATATTTCAGGTTTGAGTTCTTTCACGTGCCGTAAATCTACAAAAGCTGGCACATGGCATCATTTGCCTTTCTAAGGAAGCCATATTCCAGATTTTTTATGCAATTCTTCGATCCGCCACGTTTGAATCCACAAACTTCGGAACCAGAGGCAAGTAAAGTAACCACTAATCCACCATTACCGATAAAAACACTCAGTTTACAGACTTCTACCACATGTACCATTTCTATTCTTATATCTATGAGTATGTATAATACTGAAACAATGTAATACGAATTAAGGAAATTGATTCGAATATTTTTTCACAACAGACACAGTGTGCAATTAAGACTTTTATTATTTTCATATATAATGTACATTCTTCGTTTTCACATTTTGATAACATATTTTAAAAAATCAGACTTTTTTCACTCATTGGCTACATTTTTTACCCACTACTGAATTACTATTTTGCCAAACATTCCAAACAGCTCATAAAGTCCGATGAATACAATTTTAATATTTAAACATTTTAAAAACAAAACATTTAGCTACTGTTCTTGTGGGGTCAAATGAAATATACAGAGAAATCAATTTATTTACCAACATTTGTTACATTAATCTGACTATAAGTTAGTGTTATCCATTGAACATCCAGAAACAGTGTTACGCTTTTCCATTATGGAGATTGCATGTTACTAGTAGCAATATATAAACAAATCACTTCACTGGGTATGGGACGAAAATAAGTAGAATATCCATTTATGTTACATTTAAATATTACTTTCTTCAATAGAAGAAGTGGCTTTATATCTGGAACGGATTGCAATCATTCAGTACCTTTATTTCACTGAAAGTATAGAATGAAAATTCGGACGTGAGTTTGTATGTTGGACAATTGCGAGGACATTAATAAAAAAAAGTGGAGTCAAATACAGTACATTCACTAACACAGGTTCAATGTTAAAAATAACTTGATTTATCTGTATAATCAAAAAAAGCAACATTACAAACAATAATTATATTTATTTAGTACGTGTACAGTATATGCTACAATGACACCACGAAAACAGCAGTTACAAATATTACTTCCGGTTTTCAAAGTATATTTTTATCAAACTCTTTAACATAATATAACATTTTGTTTTACTTCAAAATATGCTCACTTTACAATAAATATACAAATACTTAACACTAGGGCACGGATTTTTAGATATTAAAATTGTAGTTAATTGAAGTAGCAGAGGAAAAGTATTCTGTAAAATTTTACTGCATCTAGGCCTTTAGAAGTGCTTCTCAACTTTTTTTTTAATTGCGACTCAAAGATTTTACTTGTAAATGCTAATAAAAATTATTTTATGTTTATATATTAAACTTACACAATTATTAATAATTAATTAAGCATAATAAATAATGGTCTAACAGTTCATTTCTAACCTCGTCAATCTTGAGACAACCAATTTTGATACAACATGAAACGGTAATTTGTACAGTCAATTCGCCCGCTATACTTATGTGAATTCTTTCTAATTCTTACGTCACTTTTTTTAAATCTACGAGGATTAGGTTACAGGTTATATTAGAGAGCACAGGAAGAATAGGCGTATATGCAAAAGCATCCTAAGTAATGGAACAAATACAACGGGCGAATGACACTATTAAATTACCCATCAGCACAATTTATTTCGATATTTATGAATATTCTCTGCGCTACTTTGTTTTATTTTTATCTTGAATGTAAATAAAAAAACTACAAAAATGTGCACTGTATAATCAACCGTTCACAAATATTACAGAATATAGAAAAAAATATTAATTTAGCGTTCTTACATATTTCGTGATACTTTTATTTCCTGAAGAAAAACAAATGGTTCTATAAATTCAATTATGTATTAATAGCGTGGGATATTCCCATTTTTCTGAAAACAAATCAAAGTGGCCTGACATCAACACGAATATTAGCTCTTAAAAACATATTTAAATATTTATCTCCAAAATACCAAAATTTGTTCTCATGAAAAGTGTCCAGTAGAATGACGAGATGGACTGAGGAGGATAAACAGGTTTTTTCTATTTAGCAAAATAACTTAAAATCATATTTAAACTAAGTTATCAATCTCTTGCACTTTCTCCTCCTTTGGTATATTTACTTTTTCGTTGTGGAGGAGACGCGTGCGTAAAGGAACCCGCAAACATTTCCAGCGATAGAATTGAAGATCAGCCATGCTAAACAGATTAAAGGCGATAACTTAGCTTAAAAGAAATACCTTGGTCGAAGGAGTAATGATCTTTCACTGTAAAAAATATAGCCGTTAGGAAATAGCTGGCACTGGAGCCAAATCCTCTGGAGTTAAAAGAGTTTCCCAATGGAATCTATAGCTGAGTACTTCTTCCAGTGACCCACGTCAAAGATTTATATATAGGAAGATGTTCCTAGGAACTTGGAATATTATAAATTAAGTTGCAGTGAGACATTAAATATATTAACATAGGAATTAGAAAAATCTGCCTTGGATGTAATGTAGTCGCTTTTTAAATGAAGTTAGATAATCAGGAAACCAGATGTGATAAAAATATTAAATTCCCGTAGACAGGGATAGACAGGATATGTGGCACGAATGGAGAATTTTGTGATATATAATAATAATAATGAAGAATATTGTAAGAACATCAGAGAGAAAGCACCCAACAGAAAGAACGAATAATTCGAATGGAGTAAATGTTACAGGTAGTAATTGAAAAGTAATGGCTCATCGTAAGGATCTAAAGAGAGCTTATGCCCGAGAAGGCATGAACCTGTGGGTTCGTTAGTACTAGTGAGTTTAATTTAGTCTATTATACTTTTCTCAGAATAAATTATGCTATGTTTCGCTGATATATGTCACTGGGATCACAAAGTATTAATACAATTTAGAATTCGTTACCTATTACAAATTCATAAATGTTGTCCCCTTTATCTTATACCTCGACCTGGATATTACCACAATTTTGAAGTTGCTTTTGTTTGATTAATACTACGATATTGGCTAGAGCCGGTCAAAAACATATTCACTCTCGCTCGAATCTCGCTCCCGAGCTTCCCAGTCTCGTTGCTTCTACGGGAGCACTTAGAGTATTCTGAGGAGTGGGAGGGAATCCCAAATGCATGCGCGGGAGTAAAAGGCAAACGAGAGCGATCGGAAGTCCCGTTAGATCAGATTTCCCGTGAGCAGTGAACAGTCTTCATAATCAAAATAATGTATGCAATGACAGCGGAAGCTAAATAGAAAGGATTAAATAAATTATCTGATTGAACCTACATTCTACAAGTTTTACTCTTTTAACATAAATCTATATATTACACGTGAAAAAAAATGATTAATTATGTACTTCGTACCATAAATAAAATGTACTCCGATCGCACTAAACGCGTGTATAGAATTTGCATCAATATATTCCCCTGCAAAATTATGAGGCTTCATAGTAACATCAACCAATAAATAAAAAATATCAGAAAATAGTTGGTCAGTACGGAATAGCTTATTGTTTATTTAAGTAAAATAGTCAATCGTATATTAATTATATTTACGCTGTTTAAAAAAATAAATATCAGCGAACTAATTTTCAAGCGATAGTGCATGAAATTATTATAATGTGGCTATCTTTTCAAGTTATGGGAGTAGTTACACTTTGAGAAATAGATTTCAAATAAAAGGCTTCTTTTTAAAAATATGATAAATTGACATATCTGTTATTCTATAATTACGGTATATCAAACTGTGACCTGAAATTCAGTTTAGATATTCAATGCAACATTACGTTTCACTGTAAAAAAAGATCGTAAACTCTCGAAGTTGATAGTTCAGTTTGTGTCTATATATATATATATATATATATATATATATATACACGTATATATATATATATATATTCCACCGCTCTGGTTTCGAGGTAGCGTGCTGCCTTGTCACGCAGCAGGCCCGGGTTCTATCCCCGGTCGGGGCAGTTTTTCTGGGTAAGGTTTTATCGGGGTTTTTTCCTCACCTGTAAGAAAATGCCAGGAAAACTTTAAGGCCCAAACGGTCCCCGAAATCATATGGCCACCATCATCATGATCATCATTATCATCATTCACCGGTGTGGAAAGCAACGGGAAGCTACCACACCTACAATTCCCTAGTAAAGCTGCAAGCATATCATGAAAATTCTATCATTGCAGTGAAGGACCTGCCTTCGGGCAGAATTACTATGGATGGAGATATATACATATATGCAGATTTCATATGGGATGACCCCTTAAGTAATTTATGGAACTATATTTCAGTAATAATATCAATTATAAAGTTTATTCGTAGAAGAAGGAATTCCTTTGGCTATTGACAAACGTACAGCTCTTTCACGTCTTCATTACCAATTGGAGTCTCAGCGCTGTTATCGTATTTTGACTAGAGAACACGGTTGGAGATAAACATCAGACTATTCAGTACAGTCCCGTCTAAATATCTGCTAACGTAACCTGTTACGTATATACGAAATGGGGAATGAAAGACTGGATGAAAACTTCTTGTAGGATAGCCAAAGGGAAAGCGACCAGCAGATAGGCCAAGAACGGGTTCATGCATAGTGTTCTGCTCAAGAGCAGGTCTTTCACTGCAAACTCAGCATTCTCCACTCTTTCCTTAACTCACCTTTCCTTTTTGTATCTGCATACAAACCATTTATTTTAATATTGTCTATCATCTGATGTCTTTTTCTGCCTCTAACTTTCTTTCCGTTGACCATTCCTTCTAGAGCATCCTTCAGCAGGCAGTTTCTTCTTAGCCAGTGGCCAATCCAATTTCTTTTCCTCTTCTTTATGAGTTCCAGTATTGTTCTTCTTTCACCCACTCTGTCTTGCACATTTTCATTTCTTACTTTGTCTGTCCATTTTATACGTTCCATTCTTCTCCATATCCACATCTCAAAAGCTTCCAGTCGCTTTTCCTCATTCCGTCGTAATGTCCAAGTCTCTGCACCATAAAATGCTACACTCCGCACAAAGTCCTTCACTAGCCTCTTCTCTTCTTGTTGAAAGCTTCTTTTGCCATTGCTTTTCTCTGCTTTACTTCTTGACCGCAGTTCATGTTACTACTGATAGTACAACCCAGGTATTTGAAGCTCTCTACTTGCTCAATGGCCTCATCTTTAATCTTCATGTTTATCTTCCTTGATTTCTTTTCTATAATCATGGCCTTCGTCTTATATATATTTATCTTCATCCCATAATCCTCGAACTTATCATTTAGCTCCATCAGCATGTTCCTCAGTGTCATTACATCTTCTGCTAGCAAAGCCATATCATCAGCAAATCTTATTCACTGTATTCTTCTTCCTCCCATGTTTACGCCTCCCGTGTTGCTGAAGTAGTTCATTAGGTCTTCCAGATAGATGTTGAAAAGAGTAGGTGATAGAAGGCATCCTTGCCTTACCCCCCTTCCAACTTCTCTTACCTCTGACATTTATTCTCCTATCTTCACTTTTATTCGCTGTTTCATATAAAGACTACTCATGAGCCTCCTCTCCTTCCAGTTCACGCCAATTTTCTTCAACATCTTCAGGAGTTTATTCCAATTTTACTCTGTCAAAGGCCTTTTCCAGGTCAACAAATACTTTTTCTTTTTCTATATATATTTCTCCTATTGTTCGTATCAATCCAATTGCATCTCTTGTACCCTTTCCCTTCATGAAGCCAAACTGTTCTTCTTCCATTCTCTTTCCATCGTAGACGTCGATTCAATATTCGCAGGAGAATCTTTGCAAACTGACAGTCCTGAAATCCTTACATTTATTTGCATTGTTTTTCTTCGGTATTGGTATTAACACTGCCTCAGTCAATTCTTCGGGCCATTCGCCTTCTTTATATATCTTGTTGCATAAACGCAGAATTTCCTTCACCCAAGCATTTAACCAATGCAATGGGGATTCCATCTACCCCTGTTGCTTTCCCATTTTTAATTTCCTTAATTGCTAGTTCAACTTCTTCCTTCAGAATTGAAAATCCTCTTTCATCTTCTGATACGTCTTCTTCATTTTCTAAATCCAAGTTAGCCGGACACTTTCTTGTCTCATATAGCTCTTCTACACATTTTTCCCATGTATTCATAATTCCCAGTTTGTGTGTTATTTCTTCATTATTTTCGTCCTCAATCAGCCACATAGTTTTCCTACTCTTCTTTCCATAGTCCAAGCCTTTAAATTCCTGGTACATTAAATCATATTTTACTTTCCTCTCCAGATTCTCTAGTTCTTCACATTTCTGCTTCATCCATTCTTCCCTTGCCTTGTCAGTTTCTCTTCTAAGTTCGTTGTCTAGTTTCCTGTAGTTTATTTTGGCTTCTTCTGCATTGATATTTTTTTTAATTTTCTTCTTTCTTCCATCTCCTCTAAATTTTTTTTTCTTTGACCCAAGGTTTCTTAATATTCTTGCTCTCTTGTACCCTATTGTTTCCTCTGCAGCTATCTGTATAGAGGTTTTCAAATGACTCCAGTGTCCATTGGAATTGCCATATGAGATTTCCATGGTAGAGGCTTTCTCATGAAAATTTTGTTCGAATTTTCTCCTTTCCTCTTCAGTTTTGAGTTTCTCCAAGTCAAACGTCTTTGTTGCCTGTCTTCCTATTATCCTCTTCAGCAAATATCTACTTCGCCTATTAGTAAAACATGGTCTGAATTGATATCTGCTCTTGGTAGGGTCTTCGCATTTTTCAAGCAATTTCAGAATCTTTCCTGTATCAGTATGTAGTCGATCTGGTATCGTTTGTTGTCCATAGGTCTTATCCATGTGTATCTTCTTCTTTTATGCTGTAGAAACAATGTATTTCCAATTATCATTGAATTTCTTTTACAGAAACTCACCAGTGAATCACTTCTCTCATTCCTTTTTTTCTAATCCATATCTTCCAACTGTACTTCCATCTTGTCCTTCTCCAACTACAGCATTCCAGTCACCCATTAGGATAACACATGCCCCCCTTCTTCTCTCTCTCTCTCTCTCTCTCCCCCTCTCTCTCTCTCTCTCTCTCTCTCTCTCAAGAGAATCTCTTCTATCTTGTCATATCTTTCCTCCACTTCTTCATCTGCTAACCCACTATGGGGCATGTAAATTTGTACTATCACCAACTCCACTTTTTTTCCATTGTAACCTCACCATTATCATCCGATTATCCACATAACGCACTGATATCACTTTTTCTTTCACACGTGGTCCTAATACTACACCGACACCATGATGTCCTTTAGAATCACCACTGGAATAAAACATTCTAAATTCATCACTCACTAATTCGCCACTTTGTTCCCACCTCACTTCTGATATTCCCATCACATGCACTTTGTTTCTTCTCATTTCTTCCTTCTTTTTTTCCAGTTTCCTGGCTCGCAGAAGAGTTCTCACATTCCAGGCTCCAATCCTTAGTCTTCTTTTCTTCTGTTGTTTTGACTGAATGATGTTTTCTTTCGCAGTGACAACCTCCCGGACATCCGAATGGGGGGATAATTTAGGTCCGGAGTCATTTACCGTGGAAAGACTCACCATGCATGTTTGCAGCTTTACTAGGGATATATAGGTGTGATAGCTTCCCGTTTCTTTCCACACCGCACTCTCTCTTTTGCATGTTAAAATCTTGAAAGATCTTAAGAAGGTCCCGAGGGACCCCAACTTGGAGGAGAGGAGAGTAGATTTGGCTAAGTTAGACCCTCCGGACTTCACCGAAATTCACCCCAGAGGTTAAATATCAGTTCCACCAATATGGGCAAAATGAGCAACTCCATGAGCCAAATTTAAAATAGCCGAAATAAAACTTCCAGAAATAAAAATTATCAAAGCTTGTCTAACTGCTATTGGAAAAGGAAAAGGCAGAATAAAAATTCTATGTTCCGAAAAAAATTTAGCAAAAGCCAGATCAAGGATCAGGAAATCCCAATTAGCCTCAGCCCCCCCCCAAGAACGGTTAGGAGAAATAATATTAGCCATGATTTGAGAGAGGTGAATTGTACAGGGAATGATTGAAAAAATAGCTCAGAATATGGATATACGGAAAGCTTATGTTCGTGAGGTCATGAACCACCGGATTCGATAGATCCAGTGAGTGAGTTATTGTTATTACATAGCAATATATTTATATATATCCACCGCTGTGGGCTCGAGGTAGCGTGCTGCCTTGCCACGCAGTGGGCCCGGGTTCGATCCCGGTCGTGGCAGTTTTTCTGGGTGAGGTTTTATCGGGGTTTATCTTCACCTGTAAGAGCAACGGGAAGCTACCACACCTACAATTCCCTAGTAAAGCTGCAAAGCATAGCATGAAAATGCTATGATTGCAGTGAAAGACCTGCCCTCGGGCAGAATTACTAGGGAATTGTAGGTGTGGTAGCTTCTCGTTGCTTTCCACACCGGTGAAGGATGAAGATAAGGATGATGATGGCCATATGATTTCGGGGACCGTTTGGGCCTTAAAGTTATCGGACCCGGGCCCGCTGCGTGACAAGGCAGCACGCTACCTCTAGACCACAGCGGTAGACATGGATGGATGGATGGATATATATATATATATATATATCCATCCATAGTAATTCTGCCCGAAGGCAGGTCCTTCACTGCAATCATAGCACATTCATGCTATGTTTGCAGCTTTACTAGGAAATTGTAGGTGTGATAGCTTTCCGTTGCTTTCCACACCGGTGAAGGATGATGATTATGATAATGATAAGGATGATGATGATGGCCATATGATTTCGGGGACCGTTTGGCCTTAAAGTTTTCCTGACATTTGTCTTACAGGTAAGGAAATCCCCCGATAAAAACCTCACCCAGAAAAACTGCCCCGACCGGGAATCGAACCCGGGCCCGCTGCGTGACAAAGCAGCACACTACCTCGAGACCACAGCGGTGGACATATATATATGACTATAATATATTCTATAATATATTCTATATGTAATATAGGCCTGATAGGCATAATAATAATAATAATAATAATAATAATAATAATAATAATAATAATACTAATAAGGCCTGCATACAACTAGCTTATTAAAATAATTAATTTAGCTGCCTATTTAGGTGCCCTAAAATCTCTAATAGCCTACATTTTGCGAATTATAATTAGACCTCTGTGAAAAATACTTAGGCTATATAGCGGTAAAAGTCTCTTGGAGTGAACTGTGAGCTTTTAACCCCTTCGATACCTCGTTGTCATTAACCATTGAGAAATATCGATTTTCTATTTCATTTTATTTGTAGACTCTTTTTTGACGTTAAGGTTCCATCGCTTCTTCGGCGTAATAATTAGTAGGTGAGTTTCTACTGTATATTTATGGTCTAATGCGCTGGATTTGAAACCGGGATGAGTTAACTATCAAATTACCTACGCATGCATTGTATCGCCATTGAAGCGCACTGTGAGAAAAGTGCTTTGAAGTAAAAAAAAAACAGATTTTCAATACTGCAGTGTTGTATTATACGACACAGCGGAACGTTTACCTCCAGCCATAGCAGCACTGTTGCTGCGTCGCGACGCGTCGTACAGACTTAGATACTAATGATGTATAGTCAGGAACTAATAGCAAATGAAGCACTTCCAGTTTACTTACGGTAATAGATAATCCACACCCACGTTCACATATTGACGCGAAGTGAGTGTAAGGCTACGCGCGATGAAACGGCATTGGTTCGCAAATAATCCACAAACGAAGAATTCAATGTCCGCTGTGTCGGATAGTAACTATGGAAACACTTTGTATGAAATAAATTAACTATCGGTATATACTCGACCTGTAATGACACACTTCCTATTGCTTAAGCGATTTGTCTGCACTGACAGCAGACTTGAATACACTGCTTTCACATATAAGTATAATCGAGCCATGAGTAACCTTGCCGCAGTCTTAAGTCATCCCGCTCCCTTAGTCTGCTAATGTGTTTTTTTAACAACGCAAATATTGCATACATGATTATAATAGCTAGATGATATTGGAGAATTATCTGAGACATAATATGTCCCGACATTTGTCTCACAGATGAGGAAATACCTCTAAAAACTCACCCGGGAAATTTATGCTGTACGGGGATCGAACCTGGCCCACTACTGTACATCCGAGACAACAACGTTATTCCTGTGTCATAGCGGTAAACTAATATCGATATTATAAAGGACATGTAAAGCTTGTGTTTTCATTTTGTGATAACTGAGAATATGGATTTTTACATAAATGTAAGCCTACAAATTAATCAATCTTAAGAATGGTACATTGGATGTACAATTAGACTAATCCCTCTTTTACTGATTGTATAAAACAGATATAAAAGTTATCGTGTTGTAGGAAAATCACTGGGTTATATCTCATTTACCATTTAGTTAAGTGCAGAGAAAACACTTGTACTGGATATGTTTTGAATGCTGTATTAAAGAGATTACACAATGAAACGTTTCCCTATCCGTTTAAATTCAAATTCATTGAAAACTAACCAGTCTACTTGTGTCCTCATAGTTTTAACGATTTTCTACATAATTCACAGTTCTCCAATTTCATTATGCCTTTCACAGTAAATATGTGGAAAAAAATATTACGTTCATTATTATTAATATTATCATCATCATTATTGTTATCATTATTAATGTTAATATTACCATTATCATTATTATTATTATTATTATTGTTATTATTATTGTTATTATTATGATTGTTATTATTATTATTATTATTATTATTATTATTATTATTATTATTATTATTATTATTATTATTATTATTATTATTATTATTATTATTATTATTATTATTATTATTATTATTAATTATTATTGTTTTAAGAATGGAAGATGAGCGATGGCCGAAGCAACTATATGAATGACATCCTAACAGAAAGAAGAAAAGAGGAAGACCAAGGTTAACATGGAAGGAAAACATGAAGACAGTAATGCAAGCTAGAGGGCTAAGCATCGAAGATGCCCAAGACCGTAGGCTTTGGAGGTTTGGCACGGGAAGACGGCAGCAGCTGTAAAAACCCGAAGATAGATAGAGATTATTATTATTATTATTATTATTATTATTATTATTATTATTATTATTATTATTATTATTATTATTATTATTATTATTATTATTATTATTATTATTATTATTATTATTATTATTATTATTAACTTTGTGTGTATAAATTTCACGGGTTATAATCTCGGAAAAGTGAAACAGGTTTATCGATATGTATGGATACAAATCAAGTGCAGCTGGTTACTTAAGAATATTATTATAATTACATTTTTATCTGGGGCACGCCGTAGCGTAGTGGTTAAGGCACTGAGCTACAAGCCCGAGGGTCGAGGGTTCGAGTCCCGTTGGGGTCAGGATTTTTAAACTGACCCAAACCCTCTGGCGGCAATATGGTCCTCTGGTCGACTCAGCCTCTAACTAAAATGAGTACCAGACGCTTGTTCTGGGGTAAAGGCGGCCGTCACGCAGGGCTGGCAACCCGGCTGACATAAAGTGCCGATTGTCTAGAAAAAGTGGGAGCCTTATCCTCCTACTACCCCAAGGGCCTCATGAGGCCTGTTGAGGGATCACTTTACCTTTACCTTGCATTTTTATCTTTGTTTAAATAATAATATAATTATGTTTTATAAAAATTTTCATAAATGAAATTGTAAAAATAATATATGTCAAGATACCGCCTTTCTTACAGTATGTTTTGACCTGATGATGGACCATGGTCCGAAAGGCTTCTGTTTTTAAAATAATGTAACGAAGTTAAGGAAGACGGTACTTTAAGAGGTATTATTTTTTACAAATGTATACTCCAATATTTTATAATTGAGTTATACCTCAACGGAAACTACGTGTTTTAATATTTTAATAATAATATTCTTCTTCTTCTTCCTTCCAAGTATTAGGCCAAGGCCTGTTACGATCCTATAGAAAATTTCCGGGAAATTCTCGTATAAGACTTGAAAGCATAATAATAGTCCCTTCGATTGGTTGCTGGCCAAAGGAAGGCAAGACCAGTGATGAGGCTGCCATCTTATAGCCTCTGGTCAGGCTTTTCTGGAGAAGAAATGAAAATAAAGGAAAGAAGAAATGGAAGACTCCCTAGCCCTCGGATGCCCTAATAGCATCGGGGTCGAAAAAAACAAGAGTTAACCAAGGGAGGTTAGATAGTAAAGTTAAAAGAGTGCAAAACACAAGTAAGTGGAAGAAATGTTTTGCTCAGCTTGGGCACCTTGTGGTCGCCATCCACATATCCCCTAGATGAGGACCCATGAGGGTAATAATAATATTAATAATAATAATAATCTCATTAGCTATAATAAAATTGTTTGCATGATCTTTTACCGAGATCAAACAACAGTATGTTAATGAATAATTTATTTTATTTGTATTATTCAAATAGAATCAAATTTGTGAAATTCTACTAATAAAACTGATATCGGTTTACATAACAATTTCTCATACCAGTTCTGCTTTCCATAAAATATTTAACAATAAATTATGTACATTATGAAAGTTGAGCCCATGCGGTAGATATTTAAAGATATTTATTGAACTATTATTAATCATCATCAGTATTATTAAAGTAATTAAGGTAATGAAATATCTTTTGCATTTAAAAATAACATAGCATTAATTAAATCGTTATATTGTACTACAGTAGATCTATGATCGATACAACATTGGATTGTTGAAATTTGTCTAACAGCGTTTCAGAATTAATAGTTTTACAAATGTAATTATGCAAAACATTTTGTAATTTGATTTCATTAATAATGGTATAAACATCACAATGTTATAGTCACTAGTTTAACATGAAACAATATACAATTGTTTCTGACCAGCATACATATTCATAAATATCTGGTAAAAACAGCACTTCTCACAATCAACATCCATTGTTAATATTCTACATAAGTAAATATTTTGAAACGCTATTATGACATTTTAACACTAACATAATAGAGAATTGTTCTGTATTTAAAAAATATATGCCTCGATTTTTATTAGTCACTTAGTTTAATTGAAAACGATGACAGCCTTAAGCACTGCACTAACATTAAATCTTGTCCTTATAAGAGATTAAAATCTAATTTTAAAAGTAATAGGCAGTATAACGTCTTTTATATGAACGTCGATCTTCCGAAATATCAAACATACCTACTCAATATATGCTCAATTTTAATTTCAACTCATCAATTTACATCCATCCATAGTAATTCTGCCCGAAGGCAGGTCCTTCACTGCAATCATAGCATTTTCATGCTATGCTTGCAGCTTTACTAGGGAATTGTAGGTGTGGTAGCTTCCCGTTGCTTTCCACACTGATGAAGGATGATGATGATGAAGATAATGATTATGATGATGATGATGATGATGATGATGATGATGATGATGATGATGATGATGATGATGATGATGATGATGATGATGATGATGATGATGATGATGATGATGATGATGATGATGATGATGGCCATATGATTTCGGGGACCGTTTGGGCCTTAAAGTTTTCCTGACATTTGTCTTACAGGTGAGGAAAAACCCCGATAAAAACCTCACCCAGAAAAACTGCCCCGACCGGGGATCGAACCCGGGCCCGCTGCGTGACAAGGCAGCACACTACCTCAAGACCAAATATATATTTTATTTCTCTCTAAAATATACTTCCAATAAGAGCTCATAG
Organism: Diploptera punctata; assembly: GCA_030220185.1. NCBI lineage: Eukaryota > Metazoa > Arthropoda > Insecta > Blattodea > Blaberidae > Diploptera > Diploptera punctata. The sequence continues at coordinate 140,187 of JASPKZ010008471.1, read as the reverse complement.
GATATTATTGAGTGCAGAACTGTCTTTGCATTACAAGGGCTTAATTTTTACATATTTGCACTGCATTTTTACGCCTTAATAAAGACGAAGTACCGTAAATGCTAAATGTCCCTCTTATTCGGGAATTCAGTATTTGGTGAAAATCCCCGCTTTATTTCCAACCTTTCAGTGGATTCATACTAACGGTACTTAGACTCGATTTTTTAATGTGGCATCAATAAATATGTAATTATTTTAAATTTCATATGGTTTTTGATGGCACATAAGCCTTTTGATAGTACAGGTGCAATTTAATATACGTATTTATTACATGACAAAGCCGAACGTTTACCTCCAGTCATAACAGCACTGTTGCTGCGTCGCACTGACATTCATACTAACTATGTATTGTCAGGAATAAATAAATTAAGCACTTACCCGGCTTACTTAGGGTAATAGATGCAGTCTCATCGACGCCACAGACTGACGTGAAGCGAGTGTACGCGGGATGACACGGCATTACTTCTCAAATCATCCACAAAATAAGCAGGTAAATGTTCGGCTGTGCCGGATACTAATAACTGTGAATTTTTATGTTTGTTTATTCGCATAATCAAATATTTAATCTATATATTTTATATCAGTTCATAATACATAATCACTAAGGAAATGGATTTTTAATGTGCTAAAAGTTAAAATTGCAACATAGTATAACATGAATTTTAAAAGTGTTGTTAGTATAAAGAGAAGTAAGATTTGTGACTGCCTTTTATCTTTATTCCACAAACAGTATAATACTCTATGTTGCAATCTTAACTGTTAGTACATAAAATAATTTTCTTAATACTTACGAGATAGACGTTCCTAATGATTTTTCTCGACTTGTTTTGTATAATCGACGTTTCATTCTACAGCCTAAACTAAGAAAATTCAGTTTTTAAAATGTTCTAATTAGAGAGCGGAATTTGTTCCACAATGCCGATGACTTACATGTACTAGTAGTGAATGTACTAGAGCGATGGGTGGATGGGGTATAACACATGTCTGCATATCAATAGGGCGACTCTTATGCAATAAAAACATTAGGAACCAATGCAAGGTACATAATACAATAAAATATACTTAGGTTATGCATTGCTTACAAGGTAATGAAACGTTTTAGGACAAAGAATGCTATATCGCATGCACATTTGTTTTCGTTTGGGATGGCATTTCACTAACCGTAAGATCAGGTACGGGCAATATAAACTACTGACTTACTATACAATAACTCCACTTCTTTACTAAATAAAACGTTATTTACTGCGTCTGTTGTTTCTAAATAACAGCGCTCTCTTCATAAGTCGATAGGTATGCATTTGTTTTCGTTTGGGATGGCATTTCACTAACCGTAAGATCAGGTACGGGCAATATAAACTACCGACTTACTATACAATAACTCCACTTCTTTACTAAATAAAACGTTATTTACTGCGTCTGTTGTTTCTAAATAACAGCGCTCTCTTCATAAGTCGATAGGTATGCAGCTACGTGATACACCCCATCTCACCTCCTCGCGCGCATTCCCCTATAGTTCATACCAATTAAAGTAAGCCTTCGACAAGGTAAACAGATTCCGCTCTCTAATATATAAAAATGAATTATGTTTGTTTGTTCCTACTTTATGCGCGGCCAATACCGTTGATCTGATTGTGATGGGGCTTGTTGCAAAATGTTCAGGAGATTCCCGGAATGAACATAGGCTATACCATAGTTGTAATACTCAACCCCTTCACCCCTAAAAATCACCCTTTGTAATGAAAAACGTGAAATAAAGTCCTTATTTTGACGCTTAAATGGCATACGCTGCCTTAACCATATCAAATAGACAAAATTAATGTAGGCCTACACAGAATTGAATATTTCAAAAAAACTCTACACAAAAGTCCGCGAAGCATATGTTTATCTTTTACGCATAACTCACAATAACCATTTTTTGTCTTTCATTGATACCAAGAAGATCGGGATAAGTAGATTCCCGGGCAAGCGTAGCAGCGCACGGAGGGTATTCTTTTATAACGATTTTTTTGGTTCAGCTCATTTATGCCAAGTACATCGGGATACGTAGATTCCTGGGAAACGCCGGGTAATCAGCACGTTGTATCTAAATATAATTACGATACGGCTTTACTTATAGTGATTGCTTGAATATTAAATTTTGGAAGATTAAATTTTGTTTACTAATTTGGAAATAGAATTAATTGGTTTATTGTTGTTTTAGCTGCAATAACGAAGAGAGCAATTTTATAATTATTTTTTATTTTACTTATTCAACTAAACGTAAAAACACAATTTATTTAGGTGTAGCAGCGCATGCCGAGTATTATTTAGTTCATAATATATTAAACAGAGTTTTCTTCGTTTCTGATAAGTCTATTTTTTTGCAAAAGTATCATCCGATTATACAATTACAGAATCAATTACAGCCTATTGGCTGGTCTGTTTCAATTTATGAGCTCTATAAATGGCATGACTGATTGCATAGTGTAGCAGATTACATGTGTATACAATTTATTTTATTACGGTCTCTTAACCTCCCCACTTGTATTATTGAAGCGGAGTGCAAAATCAGTAATTTAAAAATATATTTTATCTTCTAAGGGATCTCAATTTAACAAAAGTCAGTCTCGAAAATATTAGGCTCTCTGTTACAAAACCGGTATTTGTTTGAGCCCAATGTCAAAATAACAACTTGCAGGAAACGTGAACACTCTTTGAATGAACTTGTCTATTGTAATGATGTTGCTGGACTAATAGAACAATTGAGCGGTAAAATTTGAAAGCCACAAGATTGGCGCCTTTTCATAGATTTTTCCAAGTTAAAGGTCGTGTTGTTACGTAATTGTAATATTTACCAGTATGTGCCTATAGCAATTTCTCATACTATTCATATGAAAGAAACTTACGAGAATATTAATTTGCTTTTAAAAACTGTTAACTACACAAAATATGAATGGAAAATATGTGGAGATGTTAAAATCATAGGGATACACCTTGGAATGCAGAGTGGTTTCTCCAAGTGTTGTTGCTTTTTATGCGAATTGGACAGTCGAGCTAAACAAAAACATCATGAAGTAAGAGAGTGGCCTCTAAGGGATGCTTTTCTACCGGGGGACAAGAGTATTAAACACCAACTACAAGTTAAGATGAAAACGCATTGCTGCCACCCCTTCACATTAAGTAGGCTTAATGAAAAATGTTGTTAAGGCTCTAAACAAAATCGCTACAAGTTTTCTGTATTTGAAAGAAAAAGTTCCAAGAATTGGTGAAAGTAAATTGAAGGAGTCCCGCGCCGTAGCCGAGCGGTTAAGGTAGGAAGCCTTGGCGCAGAGCTACGGGATTTGCGCTGGTTCGAGTCTCCATGGGGGAAGAAATTTTCTCATGGTATTTCGGCCAGTATGGGACCGGTGCCCACCCAGCGTCTTGAGGCAATTGTGTAGCTACAATAAGTAGCGGCTCCAGGTTGAGGAACCAGCTATAACGGCTGGGGGACTCGATATGCTAACCACATGTCACCCCTACACTGGCTGTTGATCATCTACCTCTGTGATTGACACATGTGGATGTGAAGGGCCAGCAGCCGGCTGGTAAAAGGGCAACCGCTGAAAAGTGGAAAGACCCTCAATCGGAAATTGAAGGAAGGTTTTTTATTGGCCCACAAATTCGTGAAGTGATGCAAGACAAGAAGATTGATGACGCGCTAGAGGACAATAAGAGAAAGCAGCATGGTTGGGAATCAAGAAAGTGGGTGCTATTTTCTGGGAAATATAAGTACCGAAAACTAGCAAGAAATTATTGAGAACATGCTAGAACTATAAAAACTTGGGGTGTAATAATATCACACATATTATGTCATTCAAAATACATTTCCTACATTCCTATCTGGATTTCTTTCCTTCCAACCTGGAGGCCGTCAGCGATGAACACGGAGAACGTTTTCATCAAGACATATCTGTCATAGAAAGAATGTACAGAGGTCAATGGTCACCCAGCATGTTAGATTACTATTGTTGGCAGCTAATTAGTTATGTTCCTGATGTTGTTCACAAGCAAACATGTTCCAGAAAATCTTTTTAGAATATGAGTAAAATCGAACTCTTTTTTGTCAATATTTCTACACTTTTTTCATGATAAATCGGAAAATTAGTGACTAAGTCTTCCCGAAAGTTATTTAATATATACAATTCTTTATTAATAATCCTTGCATTTACAAACATAACACAAGGGATTGCCAGAATACTGAAATTAGATATGTTCGGTCATTTTCTTTTTGGATTTGTATGGAAATATTCAATCACGTTTCCTGCAAAATTGGTATGTGATAGAACATTTTGGATTGCAGATTTGAATTGAGTATAGATTAAATATATATAATCATATATTTTCAATTGAGTGCAAAAAAAGTTTGAAATTTGTTGTCCAGTGTTATTATACACGATGAGAGTTAAATAAAAAATAAACTTAATAGCGTATACGATGCAGGATAATTTGTGCGATAAGGAAAGAATTTTAATTTTAGCAAATCCCTAAAATATTTTAACTCTACCAGACAATAAATAAAATGTCATAAAAATCTTATTACGAATAAAATGGGAAATTAATTTACTAGCTTTTTGTATAATTTTTTTAGCATTATCACCACCATTTGCTTTTAAATTACGTTAAAGTATCGAATATCGTACAGACATAACTAGGTATGCAAAAATTCCAAATATTACAAAAATTCACGTCAGCTGTATCACGTGGCCATAACAACCATCAGTGACACAAGTAAGTTAGGCTAACTAATGTAGATACCACTCCAGATATTCCAACTGCCAAGACTAAATGGAATTAGCAACAAACATCTGTTTAATTTTCAACTCTAAATCAGCTGTTTATATGAATTTGAAACCTTTCAGTTTACATGTTCAATAGACGTGCTGTCGATATCAAAAGTGGACATCTAACAGGAGAATAAAGTCGAAATATGTACTGATTTGCTATTTTGTGTAATTACGTATTATTATAACTAATAATGTAATCAGAATTTCTAAAACAAATACTAATTATAGTCTATATATAATTATTCGGAATTCTTATTTACTTCTCTAATGGCTGTAGAAGCCATTAATATAACTTTCTATATTGAGGAACCCATATTGGGAAATGGGCTGTTTACTGGTACAATTGTAAGATAAAATAAAACATTCCACTTCATCTAAATCAATGAACCAAGCATTGTCCACCCACTTTTATTCATTCAATCTCTCCTCAAATGTTCATACAAGATCTCGTCATATTGCAAGCAAAAAGTGTGCTGACGCAACAATTTTATGTCACAAATTACAAGATAGGAAAGTCAAGTGCAAGGACACGTTAGGTGTTGTCTGATTATTAAAGGAAGATATTACATTGGGTGACTTCATCCGTCGGTCTTTGTCAACCTGAGTTTTTTAACTACGAATTAGATTTGAAGTCTCGATTCCTGACATAATTATGTCATCGAAATAGCGTTTTGTACATCACAGTTTACTGAATCCTCCCTATAACCTCAAACATGTGCAGTAGGAATTCCGAATCGCTCTATAGAAATATGATTTAAGGCAGTGTTTCCCAAACTGTTTAGATTTGAAAACAAAATCATGGATCTTTATATTATTTACAGACTCTTATAAATAAACCTCCGCATATATATTATGTGAATTTTACATTTTTAACATCTACCCTTGCATATATAATGTATCATCTTCTCCACTATAGGCTTAATCGCTTAAGATATTGTGCTGTAGTGTCGAAGAAATGTGCACTATTGTTTATATAAATAGCATATTTCCAGTCCACGCATCCCCTGGGATGTTACTACTTTTAAATATAAAAAATATCAACTCGTGTCGAGGGAAGAGATGAGATGAGCCCCTATATATAAGTCTGAATGACAAGGGTGCCGGCCGACCATGCCTGACGCACCATCACGGGAAAGATGAATGAAATTATATGAAATGGATTAGATGAGTATGGAGAAATAGTGGAATGAAATTGTGGCAGGAGAAAATAGGAGAAACCCCGAGAAAAACCTGATCAAACTCCGTATCGTCCACCACGAAACCCACATGGAGTGACCGAGACTCGATCTCGTGTCCCCAGCGGTGAGAGGCGAGCGTCTGACCGCTTGCGCCACGGAGCCGCCTTACTACTTTTAAATACTGATCATAAACTGTATATTTTCCCAAAATCAACTTATTGGATTTCCTTCAAATTTTAGTACATATTTAACAAATCCTTAAGCAAAATTTAAGATAGAGATCATTTCTACAGGTGATTGTTATCGGATTTACATACGAAATATTTTTAAAATGCAGAATTAATGTATCTTGCTAGGAAAAAATGATTACGTAATGGAATTAAAATAAAAAATCTTTATTTGATTAATGTCGGTCCTTTTATAAATTATTTTCTAAGATTTAGTCGTACTGCCATGAAAAGATTATGAGAAAACTATGAAATAAGCAAAATTTTAACATTAGGGAATTACGTCAATCCTTTACACAAATAAAATATCATAAGTAATGCCACGAGAGATTTCCAAATTATCGATAAATTCACGACTCACGAAGTGAGGAGTGAATTTATCTAGATAATTTGGAAATCAAGAGTGGCATTTGTTAAAACTATTTAACGAATAAAATTAAGCTGTTTACTCACATATCATTATTTAAATATAGTTATTTTAAAATACGTATATATTTAATGTAAACGAATGAGAAACGATTGGTACGCTTCATTTGCTTCTTTTGTTCATCACTGCAACCAGATCATATTATATATTGCCAAAGGAACGCAATATTATAAGAATGCACTCTTGTGGAGAAGAAATGAAACATCAAACTGAATATTAATTCATTTCTGGTATTCTCTGTAAATATGACAATTATATTTTTCTGGAATATTATTATCTGGAAAAAATATATTTAAGAAAGTGCAAGCAGTGGTTTCTTGTCTTTGGTGCTATAATCAATTGCTACAAATGTTTTTATATTAACTCTTGCATGCGCTGTGTTGACATTCATGCACTATATATACAATCTGGTAGCCTATTTCTTGGAGAGTCAGTCACTGCAAAATAATGCTATGGCCTATTCAGAATGTTAAAAAGGAGGTGTTTTCTTTATTATGATATACTTTAGTTGGTAAATTCTAGGCGAAACACGACTGTGATTAGTTGCAAATCAAAAATCATTGAAATATGATTGGTCACTGACTCCCATTTGGGGCATGAGTTAAATAGTCATCGTTATTGTTATCATTATTATTATTATTGTTATTTTATGCCACACTTTTATAGCCATGATGATATAACAAAATTAATATGTACTAATGATGTAAATGCAAAATCAATATTTTTTTGTGATATTGGATTTAAAAGTTTCTAACATAATATGTCTAAATTAGAATTAAATCTCGTTAGATTTTCAGAACTAAAGAAACATTTAATTATTACCTTATAATTTTATATATTGGTATTTTTTCAGTTATTCTTTGATAATCTTTACCTTGTCGTGGTGGAGTGGCTTGTGTGCTTAAATGATCCTGAGAGCTATGCCGGCGGTAGCATTGCTGCCGATAGGGTTACCCATGCCGGACTGGTCGAAGGTGATAAGCCAGACGAAATAAGTACCTTGGTCGAAAGAGTGACGATCTTTCACCGTAAAAATACAACCGTCAAGAAATGCGGACATGGGTTCTACTGGGGTAAAATTTTCCGGAGGTCAAATAGTCCCCCATTCGGTTCTCCGGGCGGGGACTACTTCAGAGAACCCATGCCAAAGGCTCAAACACAGGGACATGTTCCTAGGAACATGGAATGTTAGGACTTTATACAATAGCGGGGCACTAGAGATATTAACGCGGGAATTGGATAAATCGCCCTTGGATATAGTCGCTTTACAGGAAGATAGGTGGCCAGGAGAAGGTAGTCAGGAATCAGGAAGCTTTGCATTATACTATGGGGGTGCAGAAAGACCTGCATTTGGAACGGGTTTTTTAGTCAGAAGGAGGATCCTATCCGCTATCCGAGATATTAAGTTTGTTAGTGATAGGATATCATACATAACTCTAAAGGGTAAACGACATGATTTTATAATTGTAAATGTACATGCCCCCACAGAAGATAAAGATGACAAGATCAAGGATGAGTTCTATGACGAATTAGAATGCTTATTTGATAGCCTTTCACGATACCATATGAAAATTGTCTTAGGAGATTTAAATGCAAAAGTGGGGCGGGAAGATATATTCAAACCAACAATAGGCAAATTCAGTCTTCATGAAGATAGTAACGACAACGGGGTTAGATTAGTCACATTTGCCACATCAAAGAATCTCATTGTTAAGAGCACAACATTTCAGCATAAGGATATTCATAAATACACCTGGACGTCCCCAGATGGAGAAACTTGGAACCAGATAGATCATGTATTAGTGGATTAACGCTGGCACAGTAGCATCATTGATATTAGATCAGTTAGAGGGACAGACTGCAATTCAGATCATCAACTGGTCAGGGTGAAAATCAGACAACGGCTATCGCTTATGAGAGGAACAAACGCTAAAGATGATTCTGTAAAATATGAATTAAAAAACTTGAAAAATGATGAAATGCGGCAAGAATACCAAATCAAAATTGCTAATAGATTTGAAGTACTGGAATCTTCAGATGACAATGTTGCAAACGAAGAAGAAACTGATATAAATAAAGAATGGGAGGCTATAAGAGATACTATTAAATTGTCAGCATCAGAAAGCATTGGTTGTTTAAAAAAGAGGCAAAACAAGAAATGGTTTGATGAGGAATGTGCCGACATCATAAAGAAAAGAAAGCTAGCAAAAATGAAATGGTTACACGAGCCAAATGAGGTAAATTTAGAGCAATTGGGTAGTGTTAGACGGGAAACCACCAAGTTACTAAAGAGCAAGAAGAGAGAGAAGATTAATGATCTTGAAATGAATGCAAAAAATAGGAACATTAGAGAATTATATCAGGGAATTAGTATAGAGAAGAAAGGGTTTCAGGCTAGAACAAACATAATTCGGAATGAAAATGGGGATATGATTGCAGATTCCAAGAGTATATTAAATAGATGGAAAAGTTATTTTAATCAGCTATTAAATGTACATACAGAACAGGACATTGAGGAGGATAAGTTACAGACAGCAGAAATGCTAGTCGCAGAGCCAAGTGCATTAGAGATTGAAATGGCTATTGAAAAATTGAAGATGTATAAAGCATCAGGTTCAAATGAGATCCCAGCAGAACTGATAAAATAAGGCGGAGAAAAATTGATGGACAAGATACGCTGGTTGCTTACTATGATTTGGGAAAAAGAAGCTCTTCCAGATGAATGGAAGGAATCAATTATCGTACCAATTTATAAGAAAGGAGATAAAACTGATTGCAACAACTATAGGGGCATCTCATTACTTTCAACTTCGTACAAAATTCTAACAAATATATTAGTAAGCAGACTTACCCCCTATATTGATGACATTCTAGGAGATCATCAATGTGCATTTAGAAGAAACAGGTCTACAACAGATCAGATTTTTAGTATAAGACAGATTTTAGAAAAGAAATGGGAATATAATGGTACTGTACATCAACTATATGTAGACTTCAAAAAAGCATATGATTCAATTAAGAGGGAGAAGTTATATAGTATCCTGCTGGAGTTCGGAATTCCTAAAAAGTTAGTTAGACTTATACGAATGTGTCTAAATGGCTCAACGAGTAGGGTGCGTGTAGGCAAACAGTTTTCAGACACTTTTGAAATCCAGAATGGGTTGAAGCAAGGAGATGCACTATCTCCTCTACTATTTAATTTTGTACTAGAGCATGCCATTAAATCTTTAGAGAATTAGGAAGGCTTACAACTGAATGGTATTAATAAGCTGTTAGTTTATGCTGATGATGTAGTACTACTGGCCGATAGCGAGGGGATACTAAAGGCCAACACGCACACACTATTGAGCAACACTAAGAAATTAGGACTGGAAGTAAATATCAGTAAAACTAAATATATGGTCACACGTAGAAATACATTATATAATGGAAATGGACAGCTAATGACAAATGAGGGAAATTTTGAGGAATTGGCTGAATTCAAATACCTAGGAACAATAATCACAAATAGGAATGAGATGCACAAAGAAATTAAACATAGGCTCAATTCTGGAAATGCATGCTATTATGCATTGCAGAGACTTTTGATGTCCCAACTCCTTTCAAAAAACGTTAAGCTGAAAATATATAAAACTATTATTCTACCAGTTATATTATATGGGTGCGAAACATGGACTCTTACTTTAAGGGAGGAAAGGAGATTAAGAGTATTTGAGAATAAAGTTCTTAGGAAAATTTTTGGACCAAAGAGAGATGAACAGACAGGTGAATGGAGAAGACTACATAACAATGAACTACATGGTCTTTATAGGAAGCCAGATATAATAAGAACAGTTAAGTCCCGTAGACTGCGATGGGCAGGGCATGTTGCGCGTATGGGGAATGAAAGACGTGCATGGAAACTTCTTGTAGGAAAGCCAGAAGGAAAACGCCCAGTTGGTAGACCAAGAATGAGGTGGGAGAACAACATTAACTATGATTTGAGGGAAGTAGATTATACAGGGAATGATTGGAAAGCATTAGCTCAGGATAGGGATGTATGGAGAGCTTATGTCCGTGCGGCCATGAACCTACGGGTTCGATAGTGCCAGTGAGTAAGTAAGTAAGTAAGTATTCTTTGATACAAGGTAGGGCTGAAATGCGACACTCTATATTGTTAGTGCATGCATTTTAAACGCGAAGTTATTAACCCTTACATTCGTAATGTGTACTTTTGGATACATCAATTGATTAACTAATTTAATATTTTAAATAAATCAGAAGAAAACAAACAAAAAGTAGCCACTTAAATATGTGTCTAATTATACAATATACCTAATAATAACAGTTACACAAGATTTCGTTTTCACTGCGGTCCGCCACATTCAAATAACTAACAGAAGAAATTTGTGTTTTCCAATACAAAGGTTAACGTTAAAAGTATGAATTTTTTATAAGTTAATAAAAATGTGTTAAAATATTGAACGCATAGAAATGTTTAAAAAATATATACATTAAATAAGTAATTCAGCTAAATTTTGGAATTTCAAGTAACTATGCTCAGTAGTATATTCTTTAATACACCGCACCGTGCTCCGCTTGTAAGTACAATAAAATAAATAGCTGTAAATTCTGAACTAATACGAATTTATAGATGAAGCAATTGCTATAAAGGAGGAAACTGAGATTTTTTTACTTTATGTTCAATAAACCTCAACATGGCTTTCATTAGTGGCACGGGAAATGTCTAACCGTTATTCAGCATCGACTCATATGTTATGGAAGAATTTGTGGTGTTACATCGTTGATAGCAGCATAAATTATTTATTGTAATTCTGCCAAATCAAATACAGGTGTCGTGTAGACCTGACACTAAAAGCTCCACAGGAAAAAAGCAGGAGATTTTAGATTTCGTTATCTCGCAGGCCGGTGATCCTCCTCCGGGGATCATTTCATAAGAGATTGTCGCCTTAATGTGTGATGTGTGAATCAGGGATCACACAGTGAACATTTGTGGTCACGTATCTCACTTCTATGTAGTCTTCCACAGTACCTATCCCTTCGTCTCTCTTTGGTCCAAAATTTTAAGAGGTCTTGAAAACTTTTTTTTTTTTTTGCTTTTTAGCGAATTCCAAAGGAATGAAGCAAATTACGTTGTTCTCATGAAAAGAGCTTTCATTTTTTTACTTGATCTTTTTCTTCCTCTACGCATGAGAGCTGGGAGCTTGTTGCGTGTTCATTCACTACAGGTCCGGGGTATGGTGATGTCCTTCCATCGTAGTTGTGGTCGTCCTAAAGGCATTTTCTGCTGAGGTGTCCAGGCACGTACTTTCTTCACTAATCTACTGTTCTCCATTCTATCTATGTGATCGTTCCTGTTTAGTCTACTATCATTCATCTATAGGTTTATAGGTTCAATTTCGCATTCTTCTATAATAACAGAGCTGCGAATTTTCTCTCTTAGCGATTTTCCTTAAAACTTTCATTTCGGTTGTTTCATTGATTTGTTTTGTTTTTTGAGTTTCTGTTCGGCATTCACAACCATATGTTAGAACTGATCTTATGACAGATTTGTAGATTCTTACTTTTGTATCTATTCTTAAATTTTTATTTTTCCAAACAGTATTTTTTTAACATCCCGATATTTTGTTTGCATTATTTGCTTGATGAAGGATTTTATCTGTTATTCTGTTGCTGCTATTAATTTCTATTCCTAAATATTTGAATTCCATTACCTGTTCTATACTTTTCCCTTCTATTTCTTATTTAACACGTCGTGGGTCCTTGGATTTTTTTACAAGCATAATAATACTAGAACTAACAACATTGAATTGAAACGTCCCAACCTCCTCCTTTAAACCCTATCTACCGTAGGCATTTTGAATGCATAGTTTTTAAATTATAACTATTTTTTTATTTTAATTATGATCGGAACACGGTGCATCTCAGCGATGATATAGCGTCGCGATTCAAAAGCTAAATGTGAAAGGACCAACAAAGTTTGCTCATATTTCTTAGTTGAGGTTATCTTACGAGTCGTGAATCAGCGACACAGGACTCACAGCTTTAATCCCATTCCAAAGGAAGTAATAATTTAAATGCCCTGAAAAATACATCACATCCAGTCGCCCTCCATATTGTAACGCGTCGAAATAACGAAGTTTGAATTTTGCAGACGAAGACGAGAATAGTGATCTCGCATTGGTAGAAATAGATTTGCGAGTCGAAAGACCCGCTCATATCATCGAAATGTCTGGCCCTCATTCCAGAAATCTCTACGCACTTCAACTTCCCCTTTCAGGAAAGATCGATGGCCAGAGGTTTCCACACTGGAACAGTCTCCTTCCCTATATAATCTGCCGCTAGAGACGGAAGCCAGTCAGTTGTAAAATGATAATGATAGAGAGCAGACTAAGAGAGGACAAATTGTAGCGAGTGGGCTCATCAGAGACTGCGAAATAATTGTGTACTAGATAAACAATAATTATTAATGCAGATTGTGAGCAAACAGTTACTGATAGTTTGAAAAATTAGATAAAGTGATTATGAAATATTTCCAGATAATCCGTGTGGATTATTTGCAACATAACTACGTGAAGACGAATCCGCGGCGAACTATCGTCAATATAGGCCTACATGGAGAGCATGACAACCAAGGACAACATCATAATAAAATTTTGTTATAAAATGTAGTGTCCGATATACAATATTTTAATTGGGATTAAGAAATTGTAAACAAATTCGGCCTTTCACCTGCAACATTCCACGAATCTTCATACATTGAAAGTAAACAAATTTACTTCCCCCAAGATGTTTTAAATGTTCACGCTTCTTAAATTTTATTGATTGTCACTAGCAAATTAATTTCGGAGAAAACTTCATCTGACATTCTTCTGAGATGCCCATATTATTCTACTGCAGCGGTGGCAATCTCATCTTTACACACGAAGTGCCGTGTGCAATCGTGTGTAAGCAGGAGCATCACTGGTCGAGAAACGTGCAGCCGTCAACTTAGAGGCGGCTAGTCACTATTATGAAACATTAAACCATTCTTTCGCATCGTGCAGTATTCGATGTTCTTCAATATTGAAAATATATTAATTTAAAGAGCTATTACAAATTACTACATGGATAGAATTATGTTTGGCTTTGAATAAGGTTAAAATAGTTTTAAACTCATATCACGATGTTATGATTTATTGGTGTAATACAACATTGTTATTAGACATTAGCACAATATATTGAGCCTATCATTTATATGAATATCGCTATTTCATCAAGTAACTCGAAGAATCGATTCAACAATTTGTTCCATGTTGAGCCGTTGTACTTCAATGAAAGAAGGGTATGTCACATATTCGCATTCAAGATCTGTCAAGAACTCTTTGGGATTTGATTTTGTTTATTTTTTTAACTACAACACTCATCACTTCATTCAGCAAAACGCTTTTAGCGCACAGATTTTCTTAATGAATGATGAAATGGATTCCCCAGGCTGTCTGATCTTTCAGTTTGTCTTTGAGACACTAGACAATTCCCAAGCTACACCCTACCATAGCCAGTGTCCCATCTGTGGTTACAGATACAAATGAACTCCATGAAATATGGATATTTTCTACAGCTTCTTGTTCACACAATAATATGTTAGTGCCCTTGTTGAATCTCGCATTGGCGCTTGATCTAATAGCTCTTCTGTAACTTGTAGTTCACAGTTCACGCCTCTAACGAAAAAGATGTCATTTGTAGGCATACCGATGTGAAGATATCAACACTTTCATTTACAGTTTAATAATTGGATTAATATATTATGTCAGATTATTATTGATTTTAATTTTTTTAATAATTTCCTTGAGCTTATTTATAAATGTTATAAGTGATTTATAATTGTAAAATGTTGATTTAAAGTTGGTTAATAATCTAAGTATCATAAAATATTAGTTTGTGGGAATTAATATATATATATATTACTATTTTTAAAATAGTGTTTTAATTTTAAAAAATAAATAATTTAAAGATAAAGGTAAAAAACTGTTTCAAGCCAAATACAATTTGCATTGCAAATCTGGTAGCTGACACGAACAACTGGCTCACAAGGAGACAGTTCTGCCTGGAGTAATAATAATAATAATAATAATAATAATAATAATAATAATAATAATAATAATAATAATAATAACAATAACAATAACATTAATAATAATAATAATAATAACAATAAAAATAATAATAATAACAATAATAATAATAATAAAAGCTAACATGTATGGGTAAATAAGCATAATTAAATTATGCTTTGTTAAACACTCCCACCAAGGGGCGATATAATCCCAATCGGGGTATAACAGTATATATAATTATTATAATGATAATATGTGATGGTTAAAATTTAAATTAATGCAAATAAATACATTTAAAACAGC
Source organism: Diploptera punctata (assembly GCA_030220185.1). NCBI lineage: Eukaryota > Metazoa > Arthropoda > Insecta > Blattodea > Blaberidae > Diploptera > Diploptera punctata. The sequence continues at coordinate 125,112 of JASPKZ010008471.1, read as the reverse complement.
ATAAGTGTAATGAAATAAATGTAGGCCTACACTATTTTGTGCAGTCAGGGATGAAAAGTTTTCCTTTAGCTTTTCGACCTCCGCTGTGAGATCGGTATCCTTATAATTCGCATGATATGTAGGTTATTATATCTGATTATTGATATTTCTAACGTTAGTAAGAACTTTCGGACACTAAACATTTCGCCTCTACTTCATATTCAGTAAATAAGTATAAGTATAATAATAATAATAATAATAATCACCATCATCATCATCATCATCATCATCATCATGAACAAATTCGTTTTAGGCCATGTGGCCTGTACGGTAATATAATAATAATAATAATAATAATAATAATAATAATAATAATAGCTTTATTTTACCTGGCAGAGTTAGGGCCTTAAGGCCTTGTATACCACTCAACCAGGTTTAAAAAAATACAAACAAAAAAATAATCTTAAATCTAAATTACAATATATACATAAAAGATTACAAGTTATGAATACAATACAATTAATATTTATAATGTATTTTGATTTACTCTAAATTTAACGAATTAAGTATATAATATGTACAAGATATATAAAAAAACGAGGAAAAGATTAATGTCATAGTATAAAATTAAATAAATAGAGAAAAATTAATTATTAGACAACAGGTAACTGTATAAGCGTGACTTAAAGGTACCAAGTGTGCGGCAACCCCTGATATCTTGAGGATGGAGTTTCCAGGAGCGGGCAGAGGCTACTGTGAAGGAAGTAGAATAGGAGGAAGTGCTATGAAGAGGAATTGTTAGCAGAATGCTATCTTGTGACCTAGTGTCAATATACATATTCCCATTGCCGATTAAAATAAACAATTGAGGATGACGAACTCCGTTTCAAATCTGCTGCATCGTCCGGCATGACTACACCGAGAATCCTATACTGCAGCCACTGATTCTCCGGCCTTGACGTTTTCACGACAGTGTTGCCGATATGGATATTCAGTGGGAGTGGCCGCTTTATGTATGCGGATAACAGACACACAGCTGACAACATCTCAGCAATTTCAAACTTTACCAGCGCGCTATACCTGCATCAAGAGCAGTGATTGATCGTGGCAGATATTTACTCTCACTACAACCATATCCTTATTGGCAGTAGAGGGCGAATTCTCTCTTTACCCCTCGCATAACCTACACTTCAAAGCCGGAGATATGACGCCTCGGGTATAGTAAACTGACACTAGTTTAGACTGCAACGTGCATTGTTAAAGTGCCGCCGCGTCACAAACCTCCTTCCTCTTCATTATTGATTATTTGAGCGTTCTGCTGTTCCGTCGTGCACACGTGCAGGAAAGAGTGCTCATGCACAAAGAGCATGAGTTGGTTGCCGCTGTTCTACTGCCTTCTTTGATGTTATCTAATATGTAATGTTCGAATTTAATTATTCCCTAATTACGTTTTTTTAATATTTCTGTCCTTAATCTTATTTACGACTCTCATTCCCTATTGGTCTTATAAGTAAATGTTCTGTGTAGGTCACCTGTTAGCAGTGAACAAAGACCCTGAGCCTCACACACTGTCACATAATTTTATAACACAAATATAAAATTTATAAAAATAAACCGTCGTCATTGTATGAAAAATATATAAATGCTCATTGCCAAGTAAAGAAAGTATTCTTACACAATATAACATAAATAAATCAAATGAACCAAATGATACTTCAATGCTTACTTGGGTTTGCTTCGCACTGATGATTGCCTAAAGTATTCTACGCTTGAGTGTACAAGAATTCCAGTTTCTGAAACTTCAGATTAGACCTCAGTCCTCAGTGAAATCTCGTTAGACATCATATGTTGGATTTTTTTTTTTTTTTTGCAGGATGTTCCATAAGGGCTCGAAAGAATTGATATCGAGCGCATGGGGGTAGTGAATAAAGCTGTTTAGGTGTAATGAACAGCAAATACGTTTGTAAATTATACGCAGTAATTTTAGACTCATTATATTTGATAAACAATCAGGACGTTCCATAAAGTTTTGATAGAATTGGTATCGAGTGCATGTTGTGGTGTACGAAGCTGTTTGGAAATTATGAATACCAAACAAATTCGCGAAACATGTGCAGTAATTTTAGACTCATCATCTTGGATAAACAGTCAGTCCTCTTGGATAACAATTTTTATCACATTGTTGTAAAGTTTTTTTTTCTTATTTTAATGTATTAAATGTGGTCTAAAACTCAATCCTTTGTAAGGAGTTTGTAGACAATTGATGTTCTCATACATCATCACACGTGGACTAATCTTCTTCATTGTCTTAGAGTAGGAATCCGATTATGTTTTTCTAAGTTCATTATTTTTCTTCCATTCTTTGTAGGCTATCTACCATTCGACATGAACACAGTAAATTTACTTTCACCTGTCCAAATTACTTTTCTAGAAGTCTATAGAATGTATTTATTTCCACGTTTAAGAGCAGATTCTGTGACTCCGTGCCGCAAGTGGTTAGATAATTGCCCTCCGTATCTGAAACCCGAGGATCGGAGCCTGGGTAGGTTCATCTTGGTGTTTCTCCCGTTTTCCCCTAACAAAAACTTCATTCCACCACTTCTTCATACTCATGTCATCCATTTAAAACACTGCTCAAAATAATTAGGGGATAATTGGGTACGGCGATTATATTATATGGGTGCGAAACATGGACTCTTATTTTAAGAAAGGAAAGGAGATTACGAGTATTTGAGAATAAAGTTCTTAGGAAAAATTTTGGCTAAAGAGTGATGAACAGACAGATGAATGGAGAAGACTGCTTAACAGTGAATTACATGATCCTTATTGGAAGCCAGATATAATGAGAAAAGTTAAGTCTCATAGACTGCGATGGGCAGGACATGTGGCACGAATGGGGAATGAAAGACGTGCATGGAAGCTTCTTGTAGGAAAACCAGAGGGAAAATGCCCAGTTGGTAGACCAAGAATGTGGGAGAATAACGTTAACTATGATTTGAGGGAAGTAGATTATACAGGGGATGATTGGAAAACGTTGGCTCATGATAGGGATATATGGAGAGCTTATACCCGCGCGACCATGAACCTGCGGGTTCGATAGTTCCAATGAGTTAGTTAGTTAGATTATATGTCACTATCAGCAGTAAGTGGTTTGAGAAGGTGAAAACGAACTTTCGATTTACGTAGAAATGACGAAAACCTTTGAACTTGTGACGTTAAAGGATACTGCTAGAGGGTGTGTGGTATTCCAACCACCCCGATATGCTGTTGGTGGTTTGATTATGTGGACAAGATGATTCAGTGTAGATGAGCACATCAAAATTATCACAACCGGTAATTTAACAGCTGTAGCGTATAAGACGAGATACTCCGACCTGTTAACATGCCTTATGCTGGAGTCATTAGCGATTTTTACTGTCCACGCAGAACTGGGTTATTAGATAACATGCTGAGAGACAGCATATTGTACTGGAACTGGTATCTGAATAAAGTAAAGGATCCTATGTTCACGTTATCCCCTAATTATTTTGAGCAGTGTGTTTCATAAGCCACTGTGATATGCGAAACACCTGGTGAGGCGATTGTATCATAGACCTTCAAAAATAGGAGTTACATCTCATCCCTCTACCTGTAATTTTGCTGGACACGACGTGTGGATTTACTTTACTGTAAGGGCCGATTCTAGTGTCTTTTCCTGGTTACTTGCATTGACGTAATATTTCTTACAAGCTACTCTACCGTTGTAATGCATTTTATATAAAATATATCACACGTAACTTGCTGTAACTTCCTCCAAGTTCAGTTACAATATTAAGTGCAGAGAGTTATTGATCTTCTTTTACACCTCGTAAAATCGTAAAATACTTATCTTTTGCAGTGATAATTTTGGTTATCCACTTCCATGTCTATTTATGACAGATTTTCTATTTCCCAACCTATTTATTATACGCTGTATAGTACAGCGGACTCACTCCATTCTCTTAGATATCTCAGACAGAGACTTAAAATTATTAAGCAATTTTCTTCTTAATAATCTCTCAAAATACAGTCTCACAACGTTTGTGTCTTACTACACTTTATTTCTGGGCTCTGCTGAATTTGATTTGTTCTGATCATTGTGGGTAAATTATTGTCGTCTGTAAAACTACATATTGAGCAAGAGGGATGTGCTAGTCGAATAACTAATTCGTTACGGAGACACAGGCGGTGTAAGATTACTATCTATTGAGGTGAGATATTTATTTCTAAATTCAACTTGTAAAAGACTGGCATGCTACGAGTTAATGGTAAACCCAGAAAATTGGACTAAACGTGGGTAAATCTAGGGGCAAAACGCGGAAAATAAGAAAACCACTCATTCGTAAATAAATAAATATGTACGCAAAGTGTATATTTAATACTTGATAATTGTATGCAACCTAATTCATGTGTAATGTAATTGTCTTGTTATCTATTGTGTTGTTTCCTTCTCTTGTCCTATTTATTCTAAGTTATTACTAGACATTTTATTGGCACCAACTGTTAGGAGCACGTACAGCTTACTGCCCGTGCGATCCATATATGTAAATAACATTGTATGTATCTTACTCTATGTCCAACCTAGGATTTAAAGAGAGATCAGGGCTTGCTTGGTTTAGGCTAGGGGCATGGAAATTTCAAAAAAATAGCGACGATCACGATTTGCGAATATGTCCAATGTGCGGTAAATTTGAAGATGAGATACATATATCAGGACAATGTAATGATTTAGAATATTGGAGACGTCAGTTATTACCGGAAAGATTTCTAAATTCAAATCGGGAAAGATTGGCATGCTACGAGTTATTGGTAAATCCAGAAAATTGGATAAACTTGGGTAAATTTCTGGACAAAACGCGGAAAATAAGAACAACACTCATTCATGAATAAATATATGTTACCAAAATGCAATAACATTAATTCTTAATAATTATATATAAATTAATTAATGTATAATGCTATTGTGTTATTATTTAATTGTAATATACTGTGTTTTCTTTATGTAATTGTAATGTTATTGTTTTTTAGTGTATAATGCTATTGTGTTATTATTTAATTGTAATATTATTGCGTTTTCTTTATGTAATTGTAATGTTATTGCTTTTTTTTGTTTATTTTTCTTCACACTAGTAGCAATTATTACTTTATTGTAACGGACTGTCAACAACACGTACGGCTTACTGCCCGTGCGACCCATATTTGTAAATAATATTGTAAATAATATTGTAAATATCTTACTTTTTGTACTACTACTACTACTACTACTACTCTATGTCTATATGGTCCTACTACTTTACTTTTTATCCGATTTCAGCTCACTCTTGGCATAATCTTGGAAAATGAAAACATTTGAAAGTTTTCAACAAAAAATCACATGGTAAATTTTAAGAAATTTAATAAAAGACTGTTTTCACAATTTGAATATAGTTTTCGCATAAATTAACCACGAAATAAATACCGAAACCAAAAATAAATGTAGCCGCAGTCTTCAAAAGTAATGTTCGTTTGAGAGTTTTCACTACTAATCGTAGACTGCGATGGGCAGGACATGTTGCACGTATGGGGAATGAAAGACTTGCATGGAAGCTTCTTGTTGGAAAGCCAGAGGGAAAACGCCCAGTTGATAGACCAAGAATGAGGTGGGAGAATAACACTATCATTTGAGGGAAGTAGATTATACAGGAATGATTGGAAAGCATTAGCTCAGGATAGGGATGTATGGAGAGCTTATGTCCGCGCGGCCATGAACCTACGGGTTCGATAATGCCAGTGAGTAAGTAAGTAATCGGAGAAGCCAATACAACATGTTGTTGGACTTCGGTCTGAAGTGTCCTGATATCTATAGTTTCAATGAAAAATTACTGCAATTTAGTGTCATAGCTTAGTAGTCAAGTTTTATTTACGTGGTTCAAACGCAAAATACGTTTTTTAAGAGTAAGAAAATGTTTATTCTGTCTCTTTAGGATCGATTTATTAATTAACAGCAGGTTCATGAAATTATTTTTTTGTTTTTTTGTTTTTGTTTTATAGGAAATGTGCACTCAGGTTGAGCATTAATGGACACACACCCAGACCCAAGGTGGAGATTTTTTTAAATCCCTACCCCACCGGGAATCGAACCCGGGTCGCCGGAGTGGAAGGTAGGGACACTACCGACTACGCCACGGCGACGGACTTCATGAAATTATTATGCCCTGATTTCATCAAAATTTATTTTTACTTTATAATATAAGAAAGGAAGATTTCATTCTCAACAAAAAAAAATATTTCGTGACATAAACCAAAGATATATAGCCTGCTGGAGTTCGTTTCAGAAAATTCAACAAAAGTAGACACCGCTAATTCCTTCTTTGAACACTACAGTTTAAAAAACTACTTCAACCTTATTTTTACAAGTGCATGCGTTTTGTAGCAGTGCCTGTCACTGTACGAGAGAGCGGCCACTTTCATTTTTGGCAGCTATACATTACTGTTGTTTTTACTCCATGTATGAAAACATTCAGTAAGCATGGAATATAGATCTGTCATTAGCAGTATGCAGGACAGCACGAGGGCAAAGGAAACAAGTCCGGTTCCACGTAAGCTATCATCATCAACTCCGCCGGCAAACGAACCAAGGCCGCAGAAGAAGACAGAAAATATATAAACCATTGACCTCCAATTGCAGAATTCTTAATTCTGTACATTCTCGATTCTCTCCTACTTTTATCCAATGAAAATGACAATTACTTAAAAATGTATTCTTGTATGAAATGGCAAGCTTCATATCCATAAAATATTATCCTTTCTTCCTTTTTGCTGATTTTTCAGTCTGAATTTATTTTGATTTCATAATTGTCTTACAGTGTACAATTTAAAGTTAATATTTAAGTTTTATTTTTTTACTTCCTTGTTTGAGTTTTTATTTTACAAATTATATATATATATATATATATATATATATAGTCAATTACAAAACCGCCATGAGTTAAAAACTACAATAACATATATACATACATATATAGTAAATTATTTCACTGATTTTATCTCACGATAGCGAAAATGGAAAAATAAGTATTCTGTACGGAAGCGTAACTGCTACACAATTAAAACTTTTGCTGAAATCAGTATATGGCGTTATAAAGTAAATAGGATTAAAAAAAAAGATTAACATTATTTCACATTAAGGGAATCGGAGTTCCACACTGCTTACTTACAAGGACTATTTAACTCATGCCCCAAATGGGAGTCAATGACCAATCACGTTTCAATGATTTCTGTATTACAACCAATCAGAGACGTGTTTCACGAAATAATTATCAACGTTAGGATTATCATATATTAAGCAAAGCTCCTCCTTTTTAATATTCTGAACAGGTCTGACCGTTATTTTGCAGTGACTGAGCCTATAACAAATACGGCTACCAGATTGTATATAATAGTGCTTACATGTCAACATTTGTAGCAATTGATTATACCACCAAAAAAAGAAACCACTGTTTGCACTTTCTTAAATGTATACGACATCAAAAATGAATTAATATACAGATTGATGTGTTTCATTTTTTTCTCCACTAGAGAGCATTCTTACAATATTGCGTTCCTTTGGCAATAAATAGTATGATCTGGTTGCAGTGATAAACAAAAGAAGCAGTAGAAGCGTAGGCTACCTATCGTTTCTCATTAGTTTTCAAACATCACACCGTTTACTTTAAATATAAAAATATTTTTAAATAACTGTAGTTAAATAATGATTTGTGAGTAAACAGCTTTATTTTATTCGTTAAATAGTCCTAACAAATGCCACTCTTGATTTCCAAATTCTCTAGATAAATTCACTCCTCACTTCGTGAGTCGTGAATTTATCGATAATTTGGAAATCACTCGTGGCATTACTTATGAAAGTACTTGGGCTCAAACAAACACATATACACCAAAATCGTGAGAGATAATTTAAAGGTCCCTTATTGCACTAGTGATACTCGCTCATCTGCAAAACTCTGCAGTCGTCCGTTAGAGGCCTCTGCGTGTGCCATGCCGCATTGCACATTGACCTGCCGGTACGCCAGTCGAGACCAGTAGGGACGGCGCAGTGTGCCTCTGAAGTTGCGTTTTGTGAAGTTATTTGTGTAGTGAAGCGTCAGATGGGTCGGCGATTGGTAACACAAGTCTGCATTTTGAAACTTTTTCTCAGATGATTTATTTAAAATATGTGTTCTTAAATCAATTGTTTACACTGATTCCAGAAATGATTTCCATTTTTTTCTATCACGTCAGGTTTTTGCACAAAATAAGAACTTATATATTCACGTTTTAGCTACTTCGATCACAAATATATTCAAACTACATTTCACACAAGATAATTTTTTGTTAAAAATACTGTAAATAACTGTCCTAATAATTTCTTGACTACCTTGTAAAAAACAGAGTAAATGGTGTTCCATTAATTTTGAAACCTTATCTTTTTTTATTTCCTTGAAGTTCCTCCATTTTTAGTCTCCCTCATCAACATCAAACAGTACTTTCATTCTAAGTTACTTGGTACCTCCTCTCCATCTCTTTAATATCCTGGTGAAAACATTCATCTTGCTCTTCACTATAATGTCTCAGATTTTCGGGGGAGTAGTCGATATGGAAACACAGAAAGTGAACTTTCACACTCATGTTACAATTCAACTTTTTTGAAAATTTTCAACATAACTTCTACAATTTCCTTGTAATTAAGATCTTCGTTATTGCTTAGAACGTTTTCAGTGACAGATCAGAAAGCAGTCCAGGCTTCTTTTCCTCTCTTTTTCATTGTTAATTCAAAATATCCATCCTTCATCAGTTTATTTATTTGCGGGCCAACAAAAATTTCAGCTTTCGATTTTTCTTGTGTGATGGACAGAAATTTCTTACAAACGTACTTGACGCAAGGCCCATCCTTTGGTAGAGCCCTTACAAACTGCTTCATCAAGCCTAATTTGATGTGTAGGTGGTGGAAGCAGGAAATTATACAAAGCAATAGCGGATAACTTTGTTCGGCGCCCACGCCTTATCCTGGTCACCAAGTTTCACTTTTAAATAAGCATAGTAAGTTTTTTTTTCACAAAGTCTGTTAATATCCGTTCTTTTCCACAAATATAGAAGAAAACGTTTGGATTGTTCGCACACCTGCGTGTAGACATTGTCATACTTGCAGTCACACTAGAGAGATAAAATGAAAACACCATTGATAATGCAAGTATCTGAGATGAACAACACTTCCAAAGTCTCCCAATAGCAACCTCAGCAGCACTTGTGCCGAACTAAATGCTTAGAAGCTTGGATTGACAAACTGTCTTCCAACAATACTCATTACGGTCTGGCACATATGCTCTCACCAATAAATATATGAAAAACAGAGTAGGTACATTGTGAAAAAACTGTACGTAGTAGAAGAAAGCTAAGAACAGTTCTGGAATCTGCACAACAAAGTGAACTAATACAACGTATTAGTTTTCAGTCATCTGATATCATGCAGACTAGTGTAATCAATCCTGCTAATGTATTGCGATTGGTTGAGATGAAGTTACGAAGATCTCTTTTTCGTGAAGATGGTATTGGTGTAGAAGATGAATCATTCGCATGTTTTCTGGTATCTATTATAGTGCATAAATATGAGTATAAGTTAGAAACAGATACTGTTGTAACACTAACACATAATCATCATGCTAGTGATGATAATGACGAACAACTCATTGCAAGCGGTAATGATACGGCAAGTGCGGGAAGAGGCGATGGAAGTAGTGAAAGTGAATTCCAACCCTCTCATGTTAAGAAGGTTAAAGTCGCAAGTATCATCACGGCGTTTGATGACAACACGCTAGAGAACATATACGATGATTATCACGTAAGAGGTTTCAACACATACGACAAGCTTCTGAAAGGATACCCTAAACTGAAGGCTAAAAGCAATGTTAAAAACATACTGGACTACGTGGCAAAGAAACGAGAAGGAAATACAGTTTTCAAAGGAAATCGTACACTGCAGTTCAATCAAGGAGCGTGTAATGGCGAAATTCGATGAAGCGCGAGAATGCGGTTCCGCCGTTCATTATTGGCATTTACAACATTGGGCATTGGACGTAACCAGAAATCTCGCGTGTACAAATTTTACAGCTTCACTAGTATTTATTACTAATTTGAAAAAGGAGTTTAGGATAACATCACGCCGTATCACTATGCTCCAAGCACGAAAAGATAAGGATGACGAAGAAGAGCTGATTCAAAGAGCTCAAACGTTTGTTGCTGACGTCAATGAGCATATCACGAGAGAAAAAATCGAAATTATTTCTGTATGGAACTATGATCAGAGTCAGTTCAACTATGAGCTTCCTTCTGACAGAACGCTATCCGTGAAAGGGGAGAGAAACACTGTATCGATCTTGCAATCAGTTAACAGTGCAACACAGTTACACGATCGATGTTGCTATATCAATGGAAGGACGATTGGCAGACAAACTCTATATTTGCTTCCAAGAACCTAGTGGAAAGTTTGGACCCCTTGTGTCAAGGGAAATAGAAACTCGGTGCCCTCCAAATGTCTTCGTCGATGCAAGTGTGAGTAGGAAGATGACGAAACAACATCTGAAGACGTTTTTTCTGTCAGTTTTGAATCCAAATTTGTCGAGAAAGCCATTAGTACTCTGTAACTCCTGGTCTGGATATAAGGATGAACAAGTACTACTGGAAGCATCTGGCGGGAAATATGTATTGTATTGTAAGCCTATGTTTTCCCTTTACAGAGATTTAGGCGCTCTCCCCTACAGGGAAGTTTTTGAACCATACTAATTTAGTTACATTTGTTTTCGTATAGATGTCATTTTGAGTGGTCCGTGGTCAGCGTTCCGCCTCATACTGACATCTAGGAAACCAAGGTAGTACTATGACGTGAAAATTCGGTAAATTTTGCTTAGAGGCCTTTTCATTCAGGCTTAAGGATTTTTTACGAGCCTGAAAATCTTCCGACTCGGGACCCACGGCTTAAATTCCCTCCCGAAGGACTTGCTCCTTGGATTTTTCCGTCCTAAAAAATGTATCGACCCCGGCCGGGTTTGAACCCGCGACCCTCGGGACCATAGGCAAGGAGCATAACCACTAGTACATTTAAAAATCATTCCACCTAAAACTACAAAATATGCACAACCTCTGAATGTGTATTTCTTCAGGCAATATAAAATATATGCCAAGAGAATAACAGACTTTATTGAACTACGTTCCAGTAATATGCAGCCAAAATTGCATGACAGATTCATTTTCATGAATTTGCAATCTGTCATTTAAAATCAGTTATCTGCGGGAGTATATAGACCAATGCTTCGTTACGCGTGGCAGAACGCTTGCTACGATATTGGTGAACCAGTGGACAACTTTAAAAGTGTAATTGACGTGGCGTTCAACAGTGATATTATAGAATGTGCAAATATGACATGCGATCAACTTGTTTTTCTTCACTGTGCATTTTGCAGTCATCCATATTGCTGTGAGCATTTTATTGAAAGTCTCCATTTACATTTATAGTTAAGATATCTGAATTGCGTATGGCTTCTGCAATGACATCTACAGTGATATCTAGAATATTATTGCAGAGTTTTGCAGAAACACGACACTCACCAACACATTGAGAGGTACGTACCAAACTTTCATACAAATATATTTGTTCGAGCCCAAGTACTTTCCTTGTTAGTGCGTATTTTCTTAGAAACTATAAATAGCAGGAAAATTGAACCTTTTCATGTCATTTATGACAGCTTTGACCGTAAACAAACACATTATTTTATTTGTGGCCTACTTATTTAAATTATATTTTTACAAACTTACTGTTTTTGCTGCATTTTAAAAATAATTTCATAATAATAGTAATGCTATGCGAAATAAAAAATAATCGCTAATAGGAGAAACTTCTGTTTAGAATCATCTACAAGAACGTTGTTAAATATCTGCTCAAATTTGGAGTAAATCCATTCAATAATCGTGAATAAAATAACATGTTATAAATGATGTTTAACATAAACTGTAGTCTATAGGATTTTCCGGACTCCATCTTCTAAATTGGGAGAAAAGTTTTAGAAAAATGAATGCAATTTGGATTTTATAATTAGAAAAATTATATCGCCCAGCAGAGAGTTAAACTGATGGGGACCAGTTGATCGACTACTTTATTGTACAGAGTATTTATAAAATAAATATATTAAAGAAAATGTTACAATTAGTATTCTAATATGGATGATAATTCTAGAAATGTGTGACTCCAACATCCCTCTTACTGATAAGCTACAGAGACTCTACTGATCCGGGTTATAAATGCATTTATTTATCATAATGACGTCACTGGGCCACACAGCTCGGTAGGAGGGAGGAAAGCTATTATATGCGTCACTTGTTAGTATGTAAATGTGTACAGTCGCAACCAAATGTATATTCTTTCCCCTGAGGTTATTCTCATGTACTACCGGAAAACTGCGATCTGTACCCTGCTCGTAAGAAGTACAAGTAGTACACAGGCTGTAAATTAACTACACCGCAATGATTTCAGGAATTATAGAGAATTTTTAGATAAACTAATTAAGATAGGGAATATATGGTCTGTCGGTTCAAATATTAGAGATATGAACTTTCTAATGAACTAGCCCGCCACTGCTTACTAAAGATCCCATTTGAAAGTATATCTTGCAATAAATAACGAAAAGTTCGGAGTAAATCTCTTAGGCCTGTGGGTAAAGCACTTGCCTATGCTCAGTTGGAACCACTGCGCATATCAAGTTCGAATACAGTTAGGTCTATCTGCATTTTTATTCCTCAAAATAGTGCGTAATAGTTCTATTTATCTTTTCGTAATTTTAATCATCCTGAAAATAAATTTTAAGTGTCAAAAATCAAATCATTCACATTTACAGAATGCTTTACTGTTCAAATACTGTACTGAAGAACACCGTACAGTGTTATGGATTAAAGGGTGCACTGAGAAATGAAATGAAACGTAAATTAGGATACGTAGCATATTGACATGCATAATATTGTAGATACCTTACTATCCAACATAGCGGAATATTGACCTGTTTCGTTTGTGGATGATTTGCGAACTACCGCCGTGTCATCCAGCGTACACTCGCTTCACGTCAGTCTGTGGTGGCGAGGAGTGCAGCTATTAACCCTAAATGAGCTGGGTAAGTGCTTGATTTGCTAATTGTTCCTGACTACATGGTCAGTATCTACGTCCGTGCGATATAGTAATAGTGCTGCTATGACTGGAGGCAAACGTTCCGCTGTGTTGTATAATAGATTATCTTAGTGTTAAAATAAATATAGTGAAATTATAAGGAAATAAAAAACTAATCCCCCATTGGTAGTAGTAGTTAGAATGATTCAAAGTATGCCCTCCATAATCACAGTTGTCAACATCGGTGCAGGAAAGATCGTACAATTCTGTCTAATAATCCTTGCGTTTTACGAATAACATCACAGGCTCCAATCATATAAACAACTAACTTTTCTGTGACAACAAATGTTTCATATACCGTAGATTTAAAGTATAAAAAAATACACAATAGAATTCAGGTCTGGAGAACGTGCTGGCCAGGCGACAGTAGGACTACCCCTCCCGATCCAACGGGCAGGAAAAAAACTTGGTCGAGCCATTCTCTTACGTTGAGGAGCTCCATCCTACTAAAACCACAGGCATTGTATAATTGTATAGGCTATCAAGAGGAACTTCCTGTAGAAAGATAGGAAGTAAGTGCTGTAGAAATCGGAGACAAATACGCCCCTTTAATCGAGGAGAAAGGAGATACGAACCAATGATGATGTTAGAAAGTATTCCGACCCATACGTTAACAGAAGAATCTGTTGGTGACTTTTCTCTAGAACAGCTTGAGGATTTATATAGTTCCACACATGGTTGTTTCTTGAATTTAAATTACCCCATCCTGGTAAATATGGCATCGTCCGTAAACAACGCCATCGAAAAGAAATTTGATTGCTCTAGTGAAGCCAATTACAAAACTGAAAGCGTTGGCCGAACTAAGATTTGTACCTTTTGAAAGTGAAAGGCACTAGGTGCTCTTCGTGCAGTACTTAGCATACACAAATGCAAATGGTGGCAAATGCACGTGCGATACGGGTACCACGGGTGCTGGTAGAAGCATCCTCTATAATCCTGTCAAAGATATTAGAACTCCACTGTGCGAACAATTCCTCATACACCGGCGTTGCCTCTGATTACTGTGAACCTACCGGATTCACGTAAACGCCTATTGATATATTCGAAAGTGGAACGATGGTAGAGAATTTCTGTTGGATTATCTTTCCCTGTACAGTTCTGAACCTGCTAAAACAAAACCTCTTGCTTCTCCATAAATAAAATGCACATTCAACAGAACTGTAAGTTAAATATTACTCATGATGCTTTTTAAAGCATCCTACACACAGCGAACTTACAAAAGGATGTGATATCAGATGTTATGTTTTAACCAATCAGGTACGCATTTCTGGCACATGCATTTGCGGAAATTTTATTTAAAAAGTATACTCGCCATGATTCGAACCCATTACACATGAAACGAAACTGAAAGAAGAGTTTATCACCTTATCCATTAGGTCACGCAGACAAACACTAAATATTAAAAACGCTGATGATGAGCTATTGAAAATCAAGTTTCCTTCATTCTCGAATAGGGTAGAAGACGTTCAAAGTCAATATTTTCACTCTATCTCGCTTTGTAACTGATTTGTTGACATCTAATGTCAACTTCTTTTTGACCATATAACTCCATTTTTATTCTCGAATTGTAAGTACTTTATCTCACATTTTTTTTTTTGTGTAAGTGCCTCTACAATTCCTGAAATGATTGCGGTGTAATTAATGTATCCCCTGTAGATAGTAATTCAGAACACTTCGATTTTTAAATGGGATTTGTAGATAGATTTTTTCCCATTAAGAATCCATGTCGGGCATCTACCATTCCGTTGCTTTAGTGGTGACTGGGGATAAGATTTTTATGATCTAAAATTCGCCACAATATGCACAAAATATAGTTACGACCTAAAATTTAAAAAAATATAAATTCCAACAAAACAAAATGTGACCTAACAATATTGTAAGTAGGTAATAAGTGTATTTGTATAATAAAAAAAGTAAATTAGTTTATGGTTGTGAACTATTTAAGAATTAAAAGTATGAATCAAGAAATCAAGAAAATGTTTGGAATTTTATATTATATATCGGCGTGGCAAGTGAAAGTATTTTCCCATTATTCGAAAACTTTTTTTTAACATACTGAGACACAAATTTGTTTAATTTTACTTAGATATTTTGCTTCACTTCTGACATTTTTTTTTTCCTTTCACTCTACTACAAACATTTAAAACTTTAAAAGTATTCAATAACTTACCGAAAAAAATCAAATATTTGCACACAGGTGCGTAAAGTCTATATTGTGAAATCAATGTATTATGGGATGAAGATAGATTTATCATTTCCCGGAAAACAAAACACGGTATGCAATTCTGATAAATTTAACAATTGTAATGGACGCAGAAGAAAAAAATCGTACGATATTTTTTTTTAATTACTCAGAAACTAAAATATGCTGAATGTGACCGTTAACTTACTAAATATTCTTATATAGGAATGGCCTAATATGTATACATTTGACTTAGAGTACCTTAATTAAATCAGTGTATTTACAAGCATTTACATATTTCTTACCAAAAAATTATATGCTACACAAAAAACCATGCCCTGGTAATAAAAATCAATATTTCGATTCTCCTACTTAACTACGTATTTACAGTAGATATATAGATGAGTTAATGTTGTTTACGCTCAACTTCGGCAGATCACGTATTGTCTACAAAAAATGTACTTTGTATATGAGTGCGTGTGTAGTGTGTGTTATGTGAGGGATGAGAATTAAGATAAGAGTAGGTATGAAACCCGATATTGGCACGTAGCCTAGATCTGTCGAAAAATACCAAGGGGACGGCCAGTCTTAACGTTCCCTTCAAACGGACGAATCGTTAACAACAATGCCACATGCCTCTTCAACATATGTACTGCAAAGAGAATTAGAATATTTCAGGAACCTCGTGGACTATCTAGCTATTAAAAATTGTATACCATCAACGTTCTTTAACCGGTACCCTACACTTGCAACAGATAAAATCTCCCTGTTTCATATAAGACTCGTTCACCTGAGTGAAGTCAGTAGACTTGATTTTATTTTGTCATCATTGTAGCTTAAACTGTATTTCCGGATATCGATTCCTCACTATAAGCATCTGCTAAGTACCCTACACAATCCCTAGAAGCGTCTAGTAGGAAATCTGAATGAACCTGTAGAATTCAGAAGAGAACGTACTAATGACTTTTATTAAACTCCCTATTATATCCATAAGTGTAATTCCCTCGCGAACTAATGAGTCTTAATAAGTAACCTGGTTTCCAACGCTCCGTGTTTCATAACTAGATCTAATACAATTGTATTGAATGTGAGATTCAATTGCATCTAGATATTGTATAAGAGTCATTAAACATTTCTCTTTATGTGGGGTGGTGGTTTAGTGTTTATTGCTAAAAAATCAGATTTTGTAAATTAAAATCACGGATAAAATTTCCTGTGTTTTTATAGTTAAAACATTCATAAACAACCACCAAAATTTTAATTTCATCATCATCATCAACAATCACGGATTAAGCCCATATGGCTTGATGCGGTCTCATAGATTCTCATTCAAAGTTGGATTCATCTCTTCTTCGGTCTACCAACATTCCTGCGTCCTTTTGGTTTGTATTTAAGTATAATTTTGGGAATGCGATCATCTTCCATTCTTTGAACATGTTCTTTCCATTTTTTTCTAGATTATTTTATTCTATCTAAGAGTTTAAAGATATTTAGCTCATTTCTAATATCTTCACTTCTTCTCTTATCTAGAAGTTTGCAACCAGCCACACTTATCAGAAATCTCATTTCAGCTGCTTCTATGATATTCTCTTCTCTTTTAGTTAAACCCCAAAATTCACTACCATACAATAGTAAGGGGACTGCCACTACTTTATAAAATTTTAGTTTTGTTTCTTTTCTTGTGTTTTTAAATATCCTTTTGATTGTTCCACATATATAATTAAATTTATTAAGTTTGTTAAATAGTTCTTCATTTTTAAAATTGGAGATTTCATAACCCAGGTATTTAAAATGGTTCACTTGTTCAATGGGTTTCCCCTCCAGGATTATTTTAGCTCTTACGGTATCTGATCCCTTAAAAGCTAGGATTTTCGTTTTACTTATTGATATTTTGAAATTATATTTCTGTATAATGTTATTTAACTGGAAGAGCGATTTCTGTAGACCATCTTCTGAACTAGATATTAGAACTTGGTCGTCTGCAAAAAGTAAGATATCTAACATCTTATTTCTTATTTTGAAATGTGAGTCCAAATTTATCTGCCAATTATATATGATATCGTCAATATAAATATTAAAAAGGGAGGATGAAAGTGGATATCCCTGTCTTACACCTATATTTATTGTTTCTGTTATATTGTTTTTATTTTTGCCTCCAGTTTCTATTGTTATTTTATTTTCTACATATAGACTTTTTATTGCAGTTATTAGGTGCTGAGGTACTCCTTTCTCTTTCATTATATTCCACAATTTATTTCTGTTAACTTTGTCAAATGCCTTTTCAAGATCTATGAATGCCATAAAAGTTGGTAGATTATATTCTCTATGTTTCTCAATTATTTGATTGATAGTGAAAATGCAATCTGAACAGGATCTGCCTTTCCTGAATCCATTCTGGGCTTCTAGAATAATAATTTCCATAATTACATTTAAACGATTTTTCAATATAGTTGCATGCATTTTATGACAGGTACCCAAGATATTTATGCCTCTGTAATTTTCACAATCATGACGATCTCCTTTTTTAATAATAGGATATATTTTGGCAGTCTTCCATTCTTCTGGGATATGGCCAGTCTTCCAGTATATATTCAATAAATCTAAGATACGTTGTTTTAGTTGAATAGAGCCACATTTTATTAGTTCATTATTAATATTATCAATGCCAGGAGCTTTTTTTTTTGTTTTTACAATGATTGATGAGAGTTATTAATTCTTCGAAATAAATTGGATCTTTATTTTCGTCAATTAATGATAAGTTTATTTCCTCATCATCTGATTGTTCTGTCCATAGACCGTTTGAAATAAGATATCCATTTATCCTCAGAAATTATGTTCAATTTGAGTTGATCTTTTTCCTGATTTTTAATGTGTTTTAGAATCTTGTAGACTTTATCTTGTCGTCCATGTAAATCATGTTCCAGGTCACTAATATATTTTTCCCATGAACTCCTTTTAATTTTTCTAATTTCTCTTCGAGCCAGGGCATTTTTTTTTGTATTCAATCAGGTATTCATCTGTTCTCATATTTAAGTATCTCAAGTATGCATCTTTTTTTTCCTTAACCAGTTTTGCTACTTCATCGTTCCAAATTTTTAATCTTATATTATTATACATTTTATTTCTAAAATATATATGTAGTCAATATGCCCATTTCACCAATTAATGTTTTAAAATGGTCAACAAGTTTCTACAGCCAAGCTGTCATTCTCAAGACCAGTCAATATCTGGTCTTGAGAATGACAGCTTGGCTGTAGAAACTTGTTGACCATTTTAAAACATTAATTGGTGAAATGGGCATATTGACTACATATATATTTTAATATTATATCACCAAGAAGATCACTTGTGTATTAAATTTTATTTCTAGTTCCAAGTGATTCTGAAGCAGCCTGTATTATATTATCTTTTAATTCTTCCCATTCTGTATTAATATTTCTACTTACAGCATTTTGTTTTATATATAGATCTAGTCGTTGTTGATATAAATTTCTATTCGATTCAACTTGAAGTAGGTGCACTTTAAAAGTTTCTTCATTTGTTTTGTTTGCCGTATTAATTTACTTCTTTCCACTTTGCTGGTATTGCTAATTTAGTAATTAGAAGGTAATGGTCAGAACCAATATCACATGCTCTAAATACTCTTGTATCAAGCACTAACTTATAACATTTTTCATTGACTATAGTGTAGTCTATTATACTTCTTTGTCCTCTTGCTGACCAAGTGTATTTATGTATAACTCGATGTGGAAAAAAGGTGTTTGTAATTCTTAAATTATTATAATTTATAAAATCTATTAGAAGTCTTCCATTTTCATTTTGTTTTGTTTCTCCATGTTTCCCCATTATATTTTTAATAGGTTTATTGCCTATTCTTGCATTATAATCTCCAGCTATTATTAAATAGTCATTTGGATTAACTTTATTATTTGTTTTCTGTAGATTTTCATAAAAGTCTGTACATTCTTCTAATTTACCTTCCCCTGGATTATAACACCCTATTATCGTTACATAATTTCTCACCGTTTTTAACCTTATTTTTATTATTCTTTCATTGAAATACTCATAACTGTGAATTCTATTCTTCCATTTTCTTCTTATTAATATTGCAATTCCAGCTGCTGCTCTTTTCTCTCGTGATACCCCATCATAAATCATTATATATTTCTCTAATTCGACTGATCCTTTTAATTTATTTTTAGTTTCTGGAATTACAGCAACATCTACATTCATTTTGTCTAGTTCATTTTATAGTTCAGTTTCTTTATTTGTGATACCTCTGGGATTCCAAACTCCTATTTTCATTATTTCATTTCTGCCTAAATCTTTTAATTTTATTATGACTATTTAACTCATGCCACAAATGCTAGTCAATGACCAATCACGTTTCAATGATTGCTGTTTTACAACCAATGACAGTCTTGTATCGATTTCTCTTTATCAGCTCCTGCTTTTGTGATAAAGAAAGCTCCTCCTTTTAATGTTCTGAACAGGTCAAAGCATTAATTTTCTCCAACAAATACATTGAATATAGCAAATAATGAAAAGCTTCCTTGATTTTAATGAGTTGTTTACTAAAAAAATAAATGAATAACCCGTAATGTTGATTATGATATATAAATTGATGTGTTTCAATATTTCTCCACTTGGGTGCACTCTTACAATATTGCGATCTTATTTGGCAATAAATAATATGATCAAGCAGCAGTGAATGAACATAACCTCACATTTCTGATTTGTTTTCAAACATAACCGTTTATATTAAATATGTAAATATTTAAAATAACTATAGTTAAACAATGATTTGTGAGTAAACAGCTTAATTTTATTCGTTAAACAGTCCTAAGAAATGCCACGAGTGATTTCCAATTTATCTAGAGAATTTGGAAATCAAGAGCGGTATTACTTATGAAGAGATTCTCTGTAAGCAGCAACTATTGTAACATTAACTGATATAGGACATGCCTTCTGACCAGGGCCCGGGTTTTATGTAATATCAAATTAAGAAATATGTACATAAATATGTAATCAAATATAGTGAAATATGTAAATAAATATGTAATAAATAAATTATATGTAAAATCCAAAGTGTTATTTCTTTGCTATAAAAAGAAGTCCACAAAGTCAAATTTCTACGTTAATTTTTAATCAATTCACTTCTGCTACAAAGTACAGTACTGAAATACCATTTAAGCATTTAAACCATATTGGATCGAGTTCACAATTAATTATAATATACTTTTTAAATGTTCTGTTGTCATGCAAAGTCTTCTGTCTGACAATATTTGTAAATTAAAGAAGATCGCTCAACTTCGCAAGATGTCAACGGTGCATATTTATACAGGGGGATTGTGTTAGGAATAATATTATAAGGGGTTTCTACATTTTCACCATTAAATTAGCGAGAAAGAGTAACAAGAGCTGGGTATCCAGGGTTCTTGTTTAGCACAGACTGAGATTAGTGGAAACTACACCACCCACTTCGCCTGGTACAACACTGATCTTTTGAACTGTAACTTCCATTATTTCCACAGCTTCTTGGAGAGGCATACCTGAAGTTTCCAGTTTCTTGATACTGTTGGGAAGCCAGATGAAGTGACTTGCGATGTATGAAACTGAACTGAGCACTTTAGAACTGTTGAATGCTAAACAAGGATTCACTCACACATACTGCAGGATCAGAAGAAATGTTCTCAATCGCTGAATTCAAGGCTTCGAAGTGCTTACTGTAGAAAATTACAGCTTCGATCCATGTTGCCCATCTTGCTATCACTGGCTTTGGAGGCAGAGGTACATCAGGTAGCTGCTCCTTGTAGCGTTGTACACGATAAGGACATTTTAAGAAAAACCTTCTTCGTTGCTGATATCAGTGTATTTACTTCTGGGAATTCATGTCTAACTGCCTCTGCCACTCGATGCAATGCATGAGCTGTACATGTAACATGCACTAAGTTCGGATAAAATACAGTAAGCGATTTCCCCGCTTTTAACATATATGGAGCTGCATCTGTGTATATGAGTATGGACCTCTCTTCTTTTACTCCATCTAGCCACAGTACTTTAAGTCCATCATTAATGAATTTAGTAATATTATTGAACTATTTGTTACCTCCAAAGATTTACAATAAATTAAGTAGGGTTTCGATGCAGCTGCAGAGTCCATCTTGCCCACAATTAGATTAGCGATGAAAAGGCGTGCAGCACCCGTGTTTCATCGGCAGAAATCCGTGTAGGTGAGTTTCCTTGTCAATCCTGATTTTTTCTAAAATGTCAACATAACAAGAATCTAAGTAATTCTTCCTGAGAGTGGACTCGTCGGGAATGTTGCGGTTGCAGTATTTTTTGTAAGAAATGTTTAAATTCTGGTACCTGAAGTTTGTTCCATGATATGTTCCCTGCAACTGTAAGTAGTACCTGTTTCTTTTAAGAAACTCGTTTATTTTTAATATGCAGATTGCTTCGTAAATGTTGTTCAATTTGAGATTTCATCGTACACCCAATACCTTTATCACAATTTTGGCAGAGGACTGTTTTACCATCAGTGATTAAAGCACTGTCAACAGAAATCCACGTTTTTAGCTTTGAAGAAAACGAAGACACAACCTGTGTCATGGTTAAATTAAATGCAACTGACTGTTATAAATTGTGAAATGTATGAGAACAAGGATGAAAAAATGTTTAAATGTTTAAAACAACTCATTGTTATCCGCATCGAACTCGTACAATTTAGCTTTATATGCAACAGAAATGTATATCCATGAAAAGCACAACAATAAAAAATTACAATTTTTTCCTTTCTTGCTATGTAACGAAAATTAATGGGATTGACGAAAATTTATAATAATACCGCAAAAATATTAAAGTATGTAAAATTATGTACTATGGTGTGAAATATTATTATAGCTCGAAATATGTAAAAATATGTAATTTAAAACTTTAGAATAAGGGTATTTTCAGTTTAATTCGTCGACATTTTAGCTTTTTTATAACTACATACACAGCAACAGAATATGCAAATACATAAAATCCGGGCTCTACGTATGACCCTTGATGAGAGAATGCCGGATTCCCTAAGCAGGGGTAGGGTTTACGTACTCAAAGCGCCACTGTGCTCACACAAACATTGTCGTAATGACTACAAACAAGAGGAAATACAAACCAGTTCGGTGTTGTGTCTTTCAAAATGCGTATACTTTAGTAGATATGTATTGGTAACATAAAATGCATTGTGTCCCACTGAACAAACTTCATTCCGTTTATGTATGCATCTAAAAATTGTACACAGAGAGAGGCACGCACACACTGAGTATCTAGAAGCCAGGACCTCCCTTAATAATATAAAATGACACTGTATTGTAGAAAAAGGGTAAAATAATCAGAAACACAAGAAATTAGTACATGTACACCCTTAGACAAAAAATGAGTCATCTCTTGAACGCATATTCCTTCTAAGTCCTACTCGACACAGCGCTGCGATCACACTAGTAAACTAGTCATAATTGTGCAGGCCCTGAGCTACTGCGTTATGTGGCATGAACTAAGTGAAGATACTCCTACGTGCCCTATTAGGTCAGCGGTAAAACATGCAGTCATTGTTTCTGTTAATGAAGGTCGCAGGTTCGCGTCCTCAATTATGTATTTTTTCGTGATATTTGTATTAAAATGTTTCATGAATTAAATAGATTTTATTTTGACAATTGAACTAAATCAATGTTAATGTCATTATTGTAACAATTATTTTACCACATTCAGGGTTTGTTGTAGGTGATGTCAATGTTTTGATTTTAGTAGACTAATGCGCACACGTTCTGCGCAAATGCAACAGCCTCTAACAAGTTTGTTTATAATGAACTCTAATTGTCCTGCAAATGCAGGAAAGACGAAAGATGGCTTATGGGCACAAATTCAGGACGTCTGGGAAGCTCTAGCCGAAAGTCCACGTGACTGTAGAAATTTGATTGCATCAATGCCCCGCAGATTGAGGGCGGTAATAGATGCTGAGGGTTCATACACCCGATATTAATTTTGTTAAAGTTTTCATTTTAGAAGATATTATTTTCTTTCTTCATTTAATTATTAGAAGATTTTCATTTATGTGTTTTGTGTGTGCATTAAAGCCATAAAACTCAAATATAAAATTAAATATGAAACTATATTACAGGCGAAATGCTATCCTAACATTCAGTAAAAAAAAGTAGAACGGAAATCGAACCCGTGAGTTTACGAACGCAGATGATGTGTGTTAAAACTCTCGACCACGGAAACACGCAAAGGCAAGCTCTCTCTTTTATGTTACTTGAGTGTGCACTGCGTTAACTAGCAAACAACACAGTACAATTACTGAAAACGTGTTGATGTGAATAAGGCTTCTGCGAGTGCTCACGAAGATCCCCGATCGGTTGATAGAATCAAGAGATGACTTTTTTTATTGTCTAAGGGTGTACGTATGCGATCCAGAGTAAAAATCCTTTCCTGACAGGTCGTGTCACTGCGAGACCATCAGTCCCGGTGGAAAAGTTGTTACCATTCTCACCTCTAATTCCAAGGTTCGCTGGTTCAAACATTGGCAAGGTTAATGGATCTTTCAGGAAAAAATCAGAGTACGGCTTCCTTCGAAAGGGAACTGCAGTCGTGGTTCCTGTTGTCCTAAATTTAAGTCTACGATATGTTAAATAACATGAAGCTTGAAAAAAACAACATTTATCGGACCTTTCACGCCCAGAATTTAATTGGTATATTAATTAACTTAGATGTAAACAGCGTCGTTAATTAAAATAATATGACTATAAGGAAAGGGATACGTGGGACACGTAATAATAAATACAGAGGGAAATATTAAACTTAGGCAGAGAGAGAGAGAGAGAGAGGGAGAGAGAGAGAGAGAGAGCTATTAAATATTGCATTTTTCAATTAGCATATTTATCATAAGTAATGTCACGAGTGATTTCCAAATCATCGATAAATTCACGAGTCACTTCATAGTTCATGAATTCCTCTAGAAGATTTGGAAATCAAGTGTGGTATTTTTAGAACTATTTAACAAATAAAATTAAGTTGTTTACTCAAAAATCATTATTTAAATATAGTTATCGATATTTTAAAATATTTATATATTTAATATAAACGACGATGTTTGAAAACAAGTCAGAAATGTGAGGTTATGTATATTCACTGCAACTTGATCATATTATATATTGACAAATAAGATCGCAATATTGTAACAATGCACCCTAGTGGGGAAATAATGAAACACATCACACTGTATATTATAACCAACATTATAGGTTATACTTTTTTTTTTGGTAAACAGCTCAGTAAAATCACGGAATATGTTCATTATTTGCTATATTCAATGCATTTGTTGGAGGAAAATAATGCTCTGACTTGTTCAGAATATTAAAAAGGGGAGCTTTTTCATCACAAAAGCAGGAGCTAATAAAGAGAAATCGATAAAAAGCGAGCTGAGACACATCTGTCGTTGGTTGTAAAACAGCATTTATTGAAACGTGATTGGTCATTGACTACCAGTTGGGGCATGAGTTAAATAGTCATATGGAATTTAACCGAGCTGACATAATGAACTCATGCAGTGGAACAGATTGTCATGACACTATAGTATTGGCCCCGACTCGTGATTAAAACAGCGACGCCCCACATCTAACTCAATCATATGCTAAGTTAACGCTGCCAATTCAAGACTATTGAAGCAACAAGCCCAGAACAGAAAGATAGCAATTACATTTATTTGAAGCGAGCCGTAAATATCATTCTTTATTAGGAATTTCTCTACAATACAGTAGTTTTCCTACAACCCATTGTATATGTTACTCCTCCATAAATCCCTATTCTCTGCATCATTCTCTGTTAATCCTCTCGACACCGTACTCCTATGCACTCCTTGAATTCATTATTCCTTCGGTCTCCCTTTCTCTTCTGATTCCGTCCGCTTCAAGATTTAACATCATCTGAGGTATCCTGTCATCTGACGTTCTCTTTACGTGACCAAACCATTTCAGTCTTCTTTCTTCAATAACTTGAACACCTTTTTTGAACATCCATTATTTCTCTGATTTTAGTATTTCTAATTTTGTCTCTTCTTGAATTTCTAGAAGCCCTCCTCCAAAAGTGCATCTCTGTCACTAATAGTGTATGTACTTGTTCTATATTTAATGTCCACGTCATTGGTTCGGAGAAGGCAATAGGAGGAAAACCTCGAACAAAAATCACCTGGTCCTCCAGGTTGGGGGTTATAACGATGGGGCAGCTCTCCATCTTATGGAATAAATGAACTATGCTAAAAAACCCAATGTGAAGATTACAGGCACGAACCGTAAATAACGTGGATAGTATCCTACATTACAAGCTTTAAAATAGTAAGTACGTTGTGGGAGGAAATATTTTTCTTTCAATGCTTAGCCTCGGAATCCCTAAAGAGATTTTTTTTAATTAAAACGCGATAAAGTGTAAAGTGTGTATATAAATAACTTGAGAAAAGTTTAATATGTGTGCAGTAGGAATGAATATTAAATTTGCGTTATTAGAGTACAAGTGTATCCTCTTGGTATTCGAAAAGTTAAACTCAAAACTAATTTCAGTTGGATAAGAGAATAGCACCGCTGATGATTAAACATATTCACAAGTAATATTTCGGATTTTCCACAATACTAGCGAGTAATTTACTGTAGGATCATTTGTAGCAAAGTGATCGTATTACAGTAACTTCATTTCGACGCCACAAGAGCCAACATTTCACAAATTAATTCTCGCCAATTTCATAGCTCGTATAGCTAACTGCAGCACATAGAGACCATAAAATATGTTCATACAAATACACACGTTCTATCCTCCATATATTTGCGCATATTCCTCATTATTCAGATGTTTTACAGTTGTATTAACACAACTTTATGTCAAATGTTGTAATCAACTAGTTTAGGTTTTTAAATTATAACGGTATACCAGCACGAAGATATAAACAATGTATTTTACATTCACCAAAACTTCAGTGAAAAAACATATTCCCAAATGAGTTTTTATAAATTTATAAATTTAATGTGGATTTTCCAATATTTTATACCTAACACCATAAAAAAATCACTAAGCACTGCACATTTTGCAAGGGCATGTGGTGAAACATAATATTAAAAAATACTACTACTACTACAACAACTAACAATAATAATAATAATAATAATAATAATAATAATAATAATAATGTTAATATCAATAATAGTAATAATTTATTTATAAACATGTTTACAATGTAATAAAACATATTCCCGTGCCGAAAAGGTTTTAATTTTTAACTTGTTTCTCCATTCTTCTCTATCTCCCATTCCAATTCTTCCGGAACTATCTCCCTCATACCTCTTTTTGTATTAATAATAATATGTTCATTGGTTATTTTATTTTAGTAATTGTAGCCATACACAACACCTAATGCAAAATGTAATTTTTCATTGACGGATTTATCATAATCATTAGTAAATAAAATCCGTAAAATTACAAAAATGCATTAGTAACTACTATAACATCTGTGATCACAGGAAATAAATTAAAAAGCATAAAATCGTTTTTTTATCAAAAAATCGCTTTTTAAAAGAGAACTTGCACTAAAATATATTCTTATGAGATATCACGAAACAGAAAGAAAAATATTAGGCCTATAGCCTTGGTTACCAACTGTTTAACAGTGTGCATGTCTGCATAAGCCTTGGGAATTTATCACAGAATACTTAATTTATTTTCTTTTTAAAACTAACTTATTCCTTATGACCACAGATACTATTTTATTATTTACTGTACAACTCTTACTTTTTTAATTAACGTTTATTCCGAGATAGATAATTTATATATTTTTTGTACTGTATGTGCATAATAAAATTCACTTAAGTGGAGATATTGCATTATGGGCTTCAATCACCTGGTTTAAGAGTTTTATTTATTTTATACAATACTTTATTTTTATTTTATTAACATTATTAGTATTAGTACTAGTAGTATTTAGAAAATATATGCTATTTCTGTCATATGAGTTTCCTCAAGTTAAATCTAATACATCAAAATGTTGGTTTGTTTGTTTGCTGGTTTGTTTGTTTGTTTGTACTTTATGCGCGGTCATACCGTTGATCCGATTGTGATGGGGCTTTTTTGTAAAATGTTCAGGAGATTCCCGGGATGGACATAGGCTATAATAGATTTGTGATACTCAACTCCTACACCCTTAAAAATCATCCTTTGTAGTGGAAAACGTGAAAAAAAGTAGCTCTTTGGACGCTTAAATGTCTTATGCTGCCTAAACCATTACAAATACACAAAAATTAATGTACACGGAATTGAGTATCTCAAAAAGCTCTACAAAAAAATCTGCTACAGCATATGTTTATCTCTTACGGATAACTCACAATAACCATTTTTCTCTTTCATTGATGCCAAAAAGATCGAGACAAGTACTTAGATTCCTGTGTAAGCATAGCAAGGAGCACACATAACGGGTATTCTTTTACGGATAACTCACAATAACGAATTTTGTCTTTTAGCTCATTTAGACCTGTGCCAAGAAGATCGAGATAAGTAGATTCCCAGGCAACACCGGCTAATCAGAACGGGGAATCATAAAATAATTACAATATACATTTATAAATATTTTTCACTTTACTTATTCAACTAATCATAAGAAGTAAATTAATTTTCGTCTTTCAGCTCATTTATGCCAAGAAGATCGGGATGAGTAGATTCCCGGACAACTCCGGGTAAACAGCACGGGTATCTAAAAATAATTACGATATAAATGTTTCCTTCCACTTATTTAACTAAACATAAAAGCACATTAATTTTCATTTATTTAGGCGTAGCAGCGCACGCCGGGTATTAGCTAGTGAATTATAAAGTTAGCCCTATGTACTGTAAAATAATGGTTATAAATTAAAAGGGAATAATGAGACTATTGAAGTGTTACGTAACAATATTTATAAATAAAATGCTCGCGCAACAATTTGTTATTTATTAGAGTAAGTTTAGTAGGAAGCCATCAGGTTGATCGCAAAATGTAAATCATGCATATTAATGCTTCACTCGCACCGGCGCCTCTCTATCAATCTTATTAAAGCTCAAGCCACATACACTACAATGCGTTTCCATAAAACTAAAATATCGCAGTCCGCACCGCTATTAACATCACAATAACCGAATAGACATATTATACCACTATTTTCGTTTCCTTGTTTGAATGTTTTTGCCGAATCACGATTTATTCTTCCGTAAAAATGTTTAATCAATACATTTTTAATTTTGCATAATAATGGAAATCTACCGATCTCTGTGTAACGTCATTGACTTGAAAGTAGCGATCTCGAATTCGATCTCCCGTCGGAATAGGTTTTCTGAGCGAGTTTTTTTTTTGTCGAGATTACCCTGTAAGATGAATGTCAGGAAATGTTATAGTCCCCGCACATCATCTTATCATAATCGTCCACGTCACAATCGCCTTGTTTAAGTGAGAATGTATGAGTGATTGGCGTATATTGTCTTGAATGTTCGTGTTATCTCAGAAATGAGACCAGCATTAAGCTGATCACTCATCCAAGGAAGTTCTCCGTATGTATTTTTGTGGTTAAAAAAGGTGACCTGTAGGTCTATATGTGGTCCAGATTTAAAAATCCTCTCCCGCCAGATCATGCTCCAGTAAGGACTTGGAAGCGAAGAGAACGTTAAATTACCTAGAAGGTAGAGGTTAAACTGGGGTAAAGGCAGAGAGATCATATTTACGTAGCCAGAAGAAGTAGGACTTAACGAGACGCAGTATAAAGAATATAAATATGCCCTATAAACAACATATACATTTTCGCAATCCTATGTTTTATCTTGAATACACACAGTGTCCCATTCAAACCTCCCACATTTTAATTAATCATAACTCTCAAAGTATGCGAAATTAATAAATGAGGTTGTATTAAAAGATAGAGAGACTCAAAGAATTTTTGTTTTCATTGTAGCAGTTAATTCATCTGTCGCATGTTGGACAATAATGATATAAACAATATGGCGACTCCTCAGCAACGAGCACAAACTATTTCCTGCTTTGCAGAGACGAAGTCAATAAATAATAATAATAATAATAATAATAATAATAATAATAATAATAATAATAATAATGATTTATTTTAGCTGGCAGAGTTAAGGCCATAAGGCCTTCTCTTCCACTCAACCAGCGAATAGTAAAATTATACAAAAATTACGTACATATTACAATTTTAAGATATTAAAATACAGACTAAACAAAATACAATGATGATGGATCTAATACTAGCTAATGCTAACAAAAACATAGAATATAATAAAATTAAAATGATATAAAATAAAGTAAGTAGCTTCCTACATGATTATTAATAGAATGCTCTATATAGTTGGTATGTAGTTAATGTTTTCATTGTGTCGAACTTAAGATATCAGTTAATTTGGATTTAAATAATGATAGCGATTGACAGTCCCTGACATGACTGGGAAGTGAGTTCCATGCTCTAGCCATAGATATTGTGTAAGATTCAGAGTACAGACAGGTCCTGTGTTGTGGTATCAAAAGTAAAGAAGAGTCTTGTGATCTTGTTCCTAAATTGTGATGAGCCGATAAATGTTGAAAACGTGTTGTTAATAAGTTGGTAAATATGTGTGCAGAATTTGGAATAGTAAGGTATGTGAATGTAAAGTTCTTCTGTCATTTAGGCGTAGCCATGATAAGGCCTGAAATGAAGGAGACACGTGGTCATAACGACGGAGATTGAATATAAATACAGTGCAACGAAATTACCGAAGAGAATATGGAGGAAATGCACCTGATGGGAAGATCATTAAGGCATTCCTTGAGAAGTTTTTGGCGACTGGAAGCGTTAAAAAAGAATCAGGAGGTGCTCGTACAGGTGTTTCAGAAGAAAAGAGTTAAGAAATTAGAGCAGGAGTTCAGAGAAGTCCACAAAAATAAATTCGCCAAGCTTCCCGGCAGTCCAATGTGCCGAGATCAACTGTGCATCGAGTGCTTCATAAGCGGCTTCGTTTGTACCCCTACAAGGTGAAAATTGTTCAACAAATAAAGTCTGTTGACATGCCACGACGACAGACATTCGCTATTGAAATGTTGGATTATATGACAAGGACCCTCAATTTCTTCGAAACGTCTTGTTTTCTGACGAAGAAACGTTCCACGTATCAGGATCTGTTAATCGGCAAAATTTAAGGATCTGGGGAACGCAAAATCCACAAGCCTACCGTGAACACGTCTGGGATAGCCCAAAAGTAAACGTTTGATGCGGCCTGATGAAGAACAGGTCCTATAGTTCCTTTTTTCTTCCATGAGATGTCATAACTGGCCCGGTATACCAAGACAGGTTGGAACAGTTCTTGTACCCCCAAGTAGCTAATTTGCAACCCCAAGTAATCTTTCAGCAAGATGGAGCGAGCCCCACCACACTGGAGCCTGGATGTTCGGAATTCACTCAAAGAATCCTTCCCAGATAGGTGGATTGGACGCGGCGGAACAACTTGCTGGCCACCACGTTCGCCAGACATCACTCCACTGGACTTCTTCCTCTGGGGGTATGTAAATGACTGTGTTTGCAACTCCAGTACAAGATCTTCATGATTTACGAACCCGTATCCTTGACACAATTGCAACAGTACCAATGTATTTTTGGACAGAACATGGCACGAAATCGAATACAGACTTGATATTGTTCGTGCTACTAATGGTGCACATATAGAGGTGTTTTAATGTGTGGCAATGAAGATTCTTTGAGTTTCTGTTTCGTTTAATACCGGCCTCATTTCATAATTCCGCATAATTTTTTTAGTTATGATTAATTAAAAAGTGGGAGGTTTTAATGGGACACCCTGTATAGTTAAACGACCCCCTCAATACAGTAACAGTTAGCCATCAAGATTTACATGAAACCGGTGACAACAGTTCATTAACATATCGGGCTACTGCACGATGACATCATTAAGTTTCCATCTCTGCATAACATAGAATTGTATATTTGATTATAAGGTCTGTAACAGATACGCACTGCCTCTTGAGGACAAATGAGTAGATAATTTAATGATAAATATCAAAATCCGATTAAAAAAACAAGCTAACATTGAAGGACTACATCATGCTTATGTCGTGCCTCTCTTTAGTTTCTTCAGTAAAGGCGGTCAAACTCTGTCATACTCCCGCTCGCTCTCGTAAGTTAGAGTGGCTGAAGGAGAGTGCGCGTCTATGAGAATCTCGTGTACCGGTAACAAGAGTTTGAGAATGAGAATTTTCCGGAATTCTTGCAGTGAGTACGATGGATGAAGTAATGCAGTGTTCGTGTTACATAAGAAAAGTTGACTACGGGGTGAATCATAAATATGGCTATATGTTTGATCGCGTTGTGTGATGAAAATATTACCATTACATGACATATGAAATTATCGTTGGAAAGGCAATTATTCAAATTACAACAATGGAATAAAGCAAAACAGTGTAGAACTTACGTCATTAGTTAAAATGGCGTTGAATATGCAACAGCAAATTACAATTGCTGCATGGGCAATAACGTATGCTAATGATCGTGGGGCCGCAAGACGGGCAAGACGTGAGTTTAACGTAGCATTGCAGCCGTCGACTGTGGTGAAGTGGAGAAAACGATTGCTGGAAACGGGAAGGATGCTGAAAATCAAACCTCCTGGTAGGCCTCGCATTAGCACGGATGCAAAAACAACAAAGAGAATCGTGGAGCCGTCCGACGCTAGCCCACAAAAATCAACCCGCAAAGCTGCACGTGGGCTTCATATCAGTCCATCGAGTGTGTGTCGTGTTTTGAAGCGTGAGAAGTACCACCCCTTCAAACCGATTCGTGTCCACGAACTTAATAAAACGACCCTGACAGGCGGATGGAATTTTGTGAATTTGTTGTAAGGAAATCAGCAAACGACAAACATTGGTACAGAAAATTGCACTTTTCTGATGAAGCTAATTCCATGTGAACGGACGTGTTAATCGACACAATTGTCACTATTATGATAAGCAGAATCCTAATGTTACTGAAGAGACACGTTTAAAATGCGGCGAAGTCACTGTTTGGGCTATGATCGGATGGGAAGGACTGTGAGGAATGCGAATTTTGGATGAGACTGTTAATGGTGATCGGTATAGTGATATCCTTAGACAAACTGTCCTGCCGGTAATTTTAAGTGCTTAACATGAACAATGTTTATTCCAGCAGGATGGTGCACCTCCTCACTATGCAATTGCGGTGAGGGAAATTTTGGATGATCATTTGCAAAACAGGTGGGTGGGAAGAAGAGGCCCCATTGAATGGCATGCCCGTTCTCCTGACCTCACAGCATGTAACTATTGGTTGTAGGGTTATTTGAAGGAGAAGGTTTATGCCCAGAAACTTCAAGACGTTGATATGCTGAAATTAGTGATTGAGGAAGAAATTAGAGCTATTCCTCTAAACATGTATCATAACGCAATGAATGACTTCCCAAAGCGTTGCCAATTATGCTTGGATGTGAACGGCGAACAGATTGAAGCAACAAAGTGACTTGCTTAGTGTTGTTGTAAGTGTTTTGTTTTGGTCTATTGTTGTAATTTGAAGGATTCCCTTTCCAATGATATCATATTTTCTTTAATAATAATATTTTCGTCAGAAAATGCGATCAAACGTATAGCCATATTTCCGAATCACACTGTACATGTAAGAAGCTATACGTTTCTCAATAGCCAAAGGAATTCCATCTTTTACGAAACATTATTATTATTAGAATTACTGTTTTTATTATTATTATTATTATTATTATTATCATTATTATTATCATCATTATTATCATTATCATTATTATCATTATCATTAACATCGTTTCTTACTTACTCACTGGCACTATCGAACCCGTAGGTTCATGGCCGTGCGGACATAAGCTCTCCATACATCCCTATCCTGAGCTAATAATTTCCAATTATTCCCTGTATAATATACTTCCCTCAAATCATAGTTAATGTTACTCTCCCACCTCATTCTTGGTCTACCATCTGGGCGTTTTCCCTCTGGCTTTCCTACAAGAAGCTTCCATCCAAGTCTTTCATTCCCCATACGTGCAACATGTCCTGCCCAACGCAGTCTACGAGACTTAACTGTTCTTATTATATCTGGCTTCCTATAAAGACACTGTAGTTCGTTGTTAAGTAGTCTTCTCCATTCACCTGTCTGTTCATCTCTCTTTGGTCCAAAAATTTTCCTAAGTACTTTATTCTCAAATACTTGTAATCTCCTTTCATCCCTTAAAGTAAGAGTCCATGTTTCGCATCCATATAATACAACTGGTAGAATAATAGTTTTATATATTTTCAGTTCAACATTTTTTGAAAGGAGTTGGGACATCAAGAGTCTCTGCAATGCATAATAGCAGGCATTTCCAGAATTGAGCCTATGTTTAATTTCTTTGTGCATCTCATTCCTATTTGTGATTATTGTTCCTAGGTATTTGAATTCAGCCACTTCCTCAAAATTTCCCTCATTTGTCTTTAGCTGTCCATTTCCATTATATATTGAATTTCTACGTGTGACCATATATTTAGTTTTATTGATATTTACTTCCAATCCTAATTTCTTAGTGTTGCTCAACAGTGTGTGGGTATTGTCCTTTAGTATCTCCTCGCTATCGGCCAACAACACTACATCATATTATCGTTATTATCATTATTATTATTACTATTATTATTACTATTACTATTATTATTACTATTATTATTACTATTATTATTATTATTATTACTATTACTATTATTACTATTATTACTATTATTACTATTATTACTATTATTACTATTATTACTATTATTACTATTAGTACTATTAGTACTATTATTACTATTATTACTATTATTACTATTATTACTATTATTACTATTATTACTATTATATTATTATTATTATTATTATTATTATTATTATTATTATTATTATTATTATTAATTATTATTATTATTATTATTATTATTATTATTATTATTATTATTATTATTATTATTATTATTATTATTATTATTATTATTATTATTATTATTGAACTATAAATATATAAAACATTTCAGGGGTATTTCATATCAAATCGGCAATATATAAATCGACTCTCACCTTCAGAATTTACTGTAATTACGGAATAATAGATATTTTTTACTCCAGAGATATCCGGGCGGGAACTATTCCTGGGATTCCATGTTAAAGACTCAAATATAGGGATATGTTCCTAGGAACATAGAATGTTAGGACATTATATAATTGTGAGCACTAGAAATTTTAACACGGGAATTAGATAAATCATTATTGCATATAGTAGCTTTACCTGAAATCCGATAGCTAGGAGAAGACAGTAAGGAATCAGGAAGCTTTACGTTATAAATTGGTGGAGCAGGAAGACTTTAATTTGGAACGGGTGTTTTAATCCGAAAGAATTCCATCTCAGCTATCCGAGAAGTTACGTTTGTCTGCGATAGGATATCATACATCATTCAAAAGGCATGATTTTGTAATCATAAATTTACACGGTCCCACAGAAGATGAGGATGACAAGATCAATAATGAGTTCTATGAAGAATTAAGAATGCATATTTGATAGTCTTTCACAATACCTTATGAAAATTGTCTTCGGACACTTTAATACAAAATTGCCAATTCTGTCTTCGTGAAGACAGTAACGAAAATGGGGTTAGATTAGTCACGTTTGCCACATCAAAGAATCATGTAAAGAGCCCAACACTCCAGCATAAAGATATCCATAAATATACCTAGACGTATTCAGATGGTGAAACGCGCAACTAAATAGTCATCTACTAGTAGAAAAACGTTGGCACAGTAGCGCCATCGAGGGTATTTCAGAGGGGCAGACAGAATTTCGAATTTTCATCAGATCTTGGTGAAAATCAGATAACGGTTATCAGTTATCAGAGGACAAACACTAAAGATGATTCTGAAAATTTAAGTTAAAAAACTTGAGAAATAATGAAATGTGGTAAGAATATCAAGTAAAAATGTCTAATAGATTTAAAAGACCGGAAAGTTCAGATGAAAATGTGCAAACCGATGAAGAAACTGATACAAAGAGAGAATGGGAAACCACAGTAGATATTATTTAACATTTTCCAATACTGTTATTATAACACAGTTCCAATAATGGATCATATTATAATATTATAATGATATTGTGAAAAGAAAAATTGATGTGTGAACCTGGAATCGAACCGTGGACCTCATTATAATATTACAGTAGATATTATTAAATTTTCTACATCAGACAGATCAGGTTGTTTAAACTAGCGACAAAATAATTTGTTTTATGAGCAATGTGACGACATTGTAAAGAAAAGAAAGGTAGCAGAAATGAATTTGTTACACGAGTCAAATGAAATAAACTTAGAACAACTGAGCAACATCAAAATGAAAGTCACTAGGTTTCAAAGAGTAAAAGGAGAGGGTATTTGAGAGGTAAGATTAATGATCTCAAAATTAATGCAAAGAATAAGAACATCAGATAATTAATTATGTCTGCAAATTATGGAAGAAAAGAAAGGTTTCAGGCTAGAAAAAATATAATTAAAAATGGAAATGGGCATGATTTCAGATTCCAGGAGCATAATAAATAGATAAAAAATTGCATTAATTGGGTATTAACGTAACGTACGTTCAGAACAGAATATTGAAGAGAATGATTTGCAGTCAACGGAAATATTAGTCATAGAGCTACGCCCATTAGAAGCTGAAACGGCAATAGAAAAATTAAGGGTGTATAAAGCATCAGGTTTAAATAGGATCCCAGCATAATTGATAAAATCAAGGGGAGAGAAATTTGTGGACGAGATACATCGCTTGCTTAGTGTGATTTAGGAAAAAGAGGCTCTTCCAAATAAAGGGAAAGTTGATTATCGTACCAATTATTGAAACAGTTACAGGGACATCTCATTACTTACAACTTCGTACAAAATTCTGATTTTTTGTATCCAAACTTAGACTTACTTTCTCTATTAAGGTAATTAGAGATAAAACAATATGGAATTACAAGAAATAGGTCTACAATAAATCAGATATGTGGTACAAGACAGATTTTAGGAAAGAAATGGAAATATAATAGCACTGTTCAACTATATATAGATTTAAAAATTATAGGATTCAGTTACGATGGAGAAGTTGTATACTATCCTGCTGGATTTCGGAATTCTTAAATGTTATACTTATTCGAATATGTCAATATGGCAAAAAGAGCCGGATGTGGGTAGGCAAAAGTTTTCAAATACTTTTAAATTCACAATGGGTTAAAACACATAGATGCACTGCCTCTTCTACTGTTCAGTTTTGTTTCTAGAGCATGCCATCAAAACTTTAGAGGATAAAGAAGGCGAACAGTATTAATAATATGTTAGTATATGCTGATGGTGATAGCACTATTGGGCGATACCAATGTTATACTATGGGTAATAGGCACATTCTATTGAATAGGGTCAAAAAACTGGGGCTGGAAATAAAGTAAATATATAACACACAGAAATTCACTGTATAATAAAATTGGACAATTAGTGATAAATGAGGGAAATTTTCACAAGTGACTGATTTCAAATACTAGGAACAATATTTAAAAATAGGAATGAGCTATAGATATAAATTAAACAGAGGATCAATTATAGTAATGCCTGCTGTTACGTAATACAGAAATTTTGTCATCTCAAATTCCCTAAAAGAGACGTTAAACTGAAATTGTATAAAACTGTTATACTCCCAGTTATATTACGTGGAATCGAAACATGGACTCTTACACTAAGGGAGGAGAAAAGGGTGCGAGTATTTGTGAATAATTGTGTAAGGAAAATTTCTGGACCGAAGAGAGACGAACAAACATATAGTGTATTACATGATCTTTATGGGAAGCCAGATGTAATAATAACAGTTAAGTCTCCTAGACTGCGATGGGCAGGTCAGGTAGCAAGAGTGGGGAATGAAACAGGAACATGGAAGATCCATGTACGAAAAACCGGTGCGAAGGTGCCAAGTAAGCAGGCCAAGAATGAGATGGGAGGATGACATTAACCACAATTTGAGAGACGTAAATTATACAGGAGAAGATTGAAAAACATTGCCCCGAGATAGGGATGTAAGGAGGGATTATATCCCCTCGTCCATGAACCTATGGATGTGATAGTGCCAGTGAATTAGAAGAATGTTACTCTTGCATTAATGTGTTTCGCACATATACAATACAAATTCCAATAACTTAAATTACAGCTATTATTTTATATAACTATTCAACTAGGAGAAAATAGTAAGGTTCTGGGAGGTTATTGTTCTAAATGTTAGTATTTTTATTTACAACGCTCTCTAACGCCTAAGGTCACTGGCGTCGCAAATTTAAATCTAAGTGCGAAATTATCGACCAATATTGCTGACAGATTTTTCTCAAACTTGAGCTCCTTCTATGCGATGAAAATCTACAACTCGGGACCCACAGCTTTAATTCCTTTCCGAAGGAACCCATGCTTAGTATTTTTACACCCCGAGTAAACCATCGACCCAGGCCGAGTTTGAACCCGCGAACATTGGTCTACCTGTGATATGAAAATTTGACGTCACCACAGTGAGTAAAAAAGTCAGAGAATCCTAATTTTCTAGATCCAAACGATGAGTAACGATTTTAGGACCTTACACCAGGAGTATTTTCTGCCTTTTTAATGCTGTTTTGTCAGGGGAAATCTTTTTAGATTTTTTTTAAATTGAAATGTATCCCCGAAGTTAAATTTTCTGTGTTTGCAATTACGTAGTGAATGTCCTAACAAGTGCAGCATATAGTTGTTAAAAATCACCCTTGGAACATCTTTTAGCTAGAGATTTTTATCGTATTTTTTTTAAATATGTCATATCTCTGGCATATAAAATCCGTCCGATCTATGAAAATAACGACGCGGTGCAGTCGAATCTTAAATACGGATTACAGAGAATTATGGCTGTCAAGCTGTCTTCATCCCTCTATATGAAATTCGCAATGTTTTCAGAATAAATGAAACACACATTATTCATCGTCATTCAATACTCAACACACTGCTCAAAAATTGTAGACACATTTCGTACAGTTACCTCCAGAGCGTTGTAATTCTAATGTAGTCTTTAAAATATATACAAATTAGTATAGTTGATTAAGCCAATACGATATAATCCGGGATGTCGCGTTTTCGATTGAGGGGATAACTATTAATCCTAATAGTGTTCTAATACAATTTAGTGAAAGGCTATAAACTCTTGTTGATGGGTCAAAAACTGAGAATAGATTTGTTATCATTTTCAGTTTATTATCTTAGAACTTACCCCTTTTTTGTATGGGGTCAGAATTTTTAAACTAGCTAAACCTTCCGGCGACAACATGACTCTGGGTTCAACTCAACCTGTAACTAAAATGAGTACCGTCACACAGGACTCTGACAACCCGGCTGACATGTCTTACCGATTGCCTACAGAGATGGGACCCTTAACCTCTCACTAACCTAATGGCCTCCTAATGCCTTTAGAGGGAACACTACATTTGTACACGCTTTATATTAGCCTGAGCTGTATCTATCTATGTAACGGAATCTTTGATCACGATTTTCACTCACTTAAAATTATTGGATTGACTTCAAACTTTCCATACTTGTAAAGGACCAATTGACAATACAATATTTTTTTCTAAAATCCTGGCCAGAATCATCAGAAAATCAAAAAAATAAAAACCGGTACAATATGTTGCGGACTTATCGACTAAAATCGTTGTAAGAGCTCAGTTGGTAGAGCGGTGGACTGTAGTGGTATATAATTTCAGTAATCCATAGGTCGCTGGTTCAAATCCGGCCTCGAGGATTTTTTATAAGAGTATTAAGCAATTACATTTTCATGTGATTCCGGTTTATGACAATCAATTAAACTAAAAATTTAAAAAATAATTAATAGTTTAAAAAACTAAAACAACACACTTTATTAGAAAACCAAACTAAGAAATAAAAAATAAAAAATAGCTTAAAAAACTAAAACATGCTTTATTAGAAAACCGAACTAAAAAATGAAAAATAATTTTAATTTCCAACACGCTTGGGATAAAATTTAAAATGATCAACAAAAAAAAGTATCTCCAACACAACTAGAATAAAACTAGTTATCTACAAAAAAATTACCATCAAAAGCGTGGGGTGCTTTTTGTGGTTTTTACATTTTCTTCTTAGAGACTTTACTTTTACCAATATCTGTTTATTATCAAATATATTAATTGATATAGAGCACTCCATGCTTTTGATGGTAATTGTTTTGTAGATAACCCTAGTTTTATTGTAGATGTGTTGGAGATGATTTTTTTGTTGACCACTTTAATTTTATCCCAAGCGTGTTGCAAATTAAAATTATTTTTCATATTTTAGTTCGGTTATCCAATAAAGCGTGTTTCAGTTTTTGTATACTTTCTTCATAGTAATACTGCCCGAGGGCAGGTTTTTCACTGTAATTATATAATTTGCATGCTATGCTTTGCAGCTTTACTGGGGAATTATAGGTGTAGTAGCTTCCCGTTGCTTTCCACACCGGTGAAGGATGGTGATAATGATAAGGATGATGATGATGGTGGTGGTCGGATGATTTTCGGGGACCGTTGGACCCTAAGATTCCTAACATTTGTCTTACAGGTGAGAAAAACCACGAAAGAAACCCCACCCAGGAGCCTGTCCCGACCGGGACCGCTGCGTGACAAGGCAGCACACTACCTCGAGACCACAGCGGTGGGAATATACAAGGTGTATCAAAATGGATGGCGCAAACTTACATGGTTGAAAGTACACGATAATAGAAGCAACAATGTCCCAGTAACGCCGTAGCGTAGTGGTTAAGGCACTGAGCTACAAGCCGGAGGGTCGAGGGTTCAAGTCCCGTTGGGGTCAGGATTTTTAAACTGACCCAAACACTCTGGCGGCACTATGGCCCTGGGGTTGACTCAGCCTCTAACTGAAATGAGTACCAGACACTTGTTCTGGGGTAAAGGCGGCCGTCACGCAGGGCTGACAACCCGGCTGACATAAAAGTGCCGATTGTCTAGAAAAAGTGGGAGCCTTAACCTCCTACTACCCCAAGGGCCTCCTGAGGCCTGTTGAGGGGTCACTTTACCTTTACCTTTTAATGTCCCAGTAAACATGGGCCCGCAAACGAGCCGTTTGCGAGATAATTACCAATGTATGGTTACAAGCAGCCACTGACGTCATTGTTTGTAACAACGTCGATAGGTCTTGGATAGGTCGAGGCGGATCTGTAACTTGGCCTCCAAGATCACCTGATCTAAATCCTTTGGATGTTTGTGTCTGGAGTCACCTCAAGAGCGAAGTGTACAGCACACCCGTTAACACGGTTGAAGAACTGGTCAGAGAGTTGCACATGCTTGTCAAGAATTCAGAAATGATCCAGGGGTTTTCGAAAGAATTGGACATTCATTGCTGAGACGAGCACAGTATTGCATCCAGATGCAAGGAAGACACTTCGAACACCTCCTTTAACAGGTAAACCATACGTGAAGTGAACTGTGAAATGTGAACAAAATGAGACGAAAAATTAATAGTAGAAGTCTAAATTCAAATTAATTTGTACTAACTTGGAGGATGTTTACAATGAAGTCAGTAGCGGCTTGTAACTATACATTCGTAATTATCTCGCAAACGGCTCGTTTGCGGACCCATGTTTACTGGGACATTGTTGCTTCTATTATCGTGTGCTTTCAACCATGTAAGTTTGCGCCATCCTTTTTTATACACCCTGTATATACTAATACATAAAAACACTATATCTAAAAATGTTGAGTAGAATTATTACAGATGCTTGTCCCGAAAATTTCTGAACAACACCTGGTGAGTGGAAGAGAAGGCCTTATGGCGTTAATTCTATTAGAATAAATAAAACATTATTATTATTATTATTATTATTATTATTATTATTATTATTATTATTATTATTATTATTATTATTATTGTTATCATTATTGTTATCATTATCATTATTTTTACCATTATCATTATCATCATTATTATTATTATTGCTACTACTACTATTATGTTTTTTTGTTAACATGGGGAAATTTTAAAAGATTATCAATCACTTTCTAATATGAGGTCATAGTTTCCTTTCATCCAACCGTCTTTTTGGTGTAATAAGTACTATAAAAAAAGGAAATTGAGAGAGTGAAACTGGATACCGATTACGAAAACATGCTGAAAACAACATGGACTTATCTTATGTGATACAGATGGATGAAAACGTGCTCACAATTAAAACAATTATTTAAGCCTTCAGTAACTATGAAAATAGTAAAACTGCAGATATGAAATCAGAGGAAGATTCTCAACAGAACTTAAATATGAAATTTCTGTTACAGAAACAATGGTGCAAATATATGCACCAAACAGAAGGCAATGGACAGATATTTATTTTCCGAAAGAAATAATGCATTGAATCTCTTTCCAGTCAAATCTACAAAGTTAGAAGATGTTAAAACTTGTGCAAGTATCTGAAGAAAAGGATTCTCACGACATAATAACATCATTTCAAACATTGAAGCTAAATTTTATAACGTTCAGAAAGATTATAACGAGTGGGATAACATCGAAACATTGTGCTTTTTATAACTAAAATAGGCCTATTATTTGAATATTTTTAATAATAAAGTTATTACATTAACATTAAAAGTTTTATTTTGAAAATCAAAATATTATTTATATATAACCTTTCTAAATACAAAACAATAATAATAATTAGAGCAGGTGTGTCCAACCCGCATCCGCGGGCCGCTTGCGGCCCTCGATCCCATTGCATGCAGCACACTATAATATTTTCTCTATCACATCGCATTCGGCCCGCAGTGATATTTGTAAGTATTAGTCTAATATCGTTTATGAAATAAGTAATTTTGTTTGATAAAATATAAACTTGAAAGAGCAAGACTTTTCCTGTTTCCAACACATGTGCTTGCGAACGTTTATCCAACCCATCCTCTTACTCTAAACATGGAAAAATCACATCCTTTTTAAGCCCAAATTTATATTTATAATCCTACCTACCGCGCATCGTTTTGAAGTCTCCGTGCATTGTTAACCGCGCGGATACTACTTTCAAAGGCGAGTGTGTGCCAGACGTTTTATTATCGTTACATTCTGTACATTTCAAGTTAGTTTTCAGTTTCCTGTTGTTCGCTCACATTGTAGTGTTAGTGTGACGTTTCAAAAATATAATTAATTCTGAGAGTTTTATAAGGGGGCACTCCGTAGCGTAGTGGTTAAGGCACTGAGCTACAAGCCGGAGGGTCGAGGGTTCAAGTCCCGTTGGGGTCAGGATTTTTAAACTGACCCAAACCCTCTGGCGGCACTATGGCCCTGGGGGGGTCGACTCAGCCTCTAACGGAAATGAGTACCAGACGCTTGTTCTGGGGGTAAAGGCGGCCGTCACGCAGGGCTGACAACCAGGCTGACATAAAGTGCCGATTGTCTAGAAAAAGTAGGAGCCCTAACCTCCTACTACCCCAAGGACCTCCGGGTCTGTTGTGGGATCACTTTACTTTTAGAGAGTTTTATAAGTGTTGATTATGGCTTCTAAGTGCAGCGGCAAGAAAAGAAAAGTTTCAGACGAAGGTAGAACATTTCAAATAAAGTGGACAAATTAGTACTGTTTTCACTGAATTAAACAAGAAAGCAGCGTGTTTAACTTGCAGTGAAACAGTTTCAGTGTTTAAGGAGTATAACATAAAGCGACATTACGAAACCAAACATGCGTCTTCATATGTTAAATTTGATGTTGATTTCGTAAAGGTATCCGAACTAAAAATTAAACTTTCGGGGCAGCAGTTAATTTTTAAGAATATTTCAAGGAGAATGTTATCAGTTCAATCTGTTTTCTTTCCCTTTCTCCATTAAAATAGACGAGGTCCCCGAAGATCTGCAAATGGAGTGCATTGGTTTTCAATGTGCGTTAGACCTAAAAAAATAAGTTTAGCTATGTCTCCTTTCTACAATTCTTTCGCGACTACTTTCCC
The DNA here is from genome assembly GCA_030220185.1 of Diploptera punctata. Classification (NCBI taxonomy): domain Eukaryota; kingdom Metazoa; phylum Arthropoda; class Insecta; order Blattodea; family Blaberidae; genus Diploptera; species Diploptera punctata. The sequence continues at coordinate 81,625 of JASPKZ010008471.1, read as the reverse complement.
AGAGAAAAAATCGGGGCACTAATATACATGCACTTCATTTCGCATCACTTTTCGGTAGCACATACATTTGCGAACAAGTGTTCTCCAGGATGAGATATGTGACGTGCGCAACGAGAACGCGAATCACCGACAGCCATCTGGAGAGTTCGCCTCGAGTTGCTACAACACCAATCAAAACAGATATTGGATGCCTTGTTCGTGAAAAGTAGTATCAGATGTCGCATTGACAGGTAAAATATTAATTATTTTAATAATATTATAATAATTTTATTTAAATTTTAAATTCAAATGAATATTAAACATACAAGGGTTAATAATACTTTATTTATTTTGTTCAATTTAGATTTTAGAATTAGATTATATATGAAAAAAATTATATATATACTTTAATTTTAAAAATAACTAATATACGATCAATATTTTAACAAAAATGGCATATCAATATATTAGCTATTAATTAATTGGTTTATCTTAGATTCTATTTAATACGGTAAAAAATCGGATCGTGTGGCCCTCAAACCAATTCACCTTAACGACAGTGGCCCTTTTCCAAAAAAGGTTGGACACGCCTGAATTGGAGTCTAATGGCTATAAATATGACATTGTTAAGTGGTAAGTTTTGAGAGTTCTCTAAGTTTAGAATGTTATTGAAATAATACATTCATAAAAGAGACTAAATTCAAACGTTACTTTTCTATCTAGAATGAAAAACCAAGCTCTGAACACGTAAATCGTTAATACAGCCAGAATAATATCACTATCCAATAGCATGTCACCTTAAATATTATATTTCATAATTACCTTCAAAATTATAAAATCGTTGAAGTTCAGTGCGGAGAAAAGAAAACGCTGAAAAACCCTGATGTTAAATCATTACCAAATAAAAACCCAGCCACCGAACAACATAAAAACGTCGAGACATTTCAACAGCTCAGCTGCCGTTATCAAGACAGTGATTATTAAATTAAACCCCAACTCTAATTCAATCACCTCTCAGTCTTGATAATGACAGCTTTGCTGTTGAAATGCGTCGACGTTTTTTTTTATTTGGTAATATATTTTAACATCAGTTATCAACACCAAGAAGATCCTACATATTAATACAAAAAAAAACTCTCCTGTAAAGTTTAGTTTCATGGGATTGGGATTTTTTTCTTATGGTACATTAATTCAATATAATATTGTTTCATAATAATACTTCTAAATAAAAAATATGAAGATGACAATATTAAGTCTTGAGAGTTTCTTACGTTTAGAGCGTTACTGAAACAATACATTCATAACGAACTTACAATACATAGGGATTTAGAATATTATAAAATGTGGTGAAACATAGTATATGTACTCGCGTAGCTAAGTCACTGCCAGCGCGACTACGTAACAGATACTAACGAGTACTGACACTCATAGCAGATTGTATGCATTTTGTTTTAAACTAATTCCATAACAGTGTATATAGTTTGAAGAAGTTATCATCAATAAAAATACGTTACGAGATTCCGAAATACATTATCTTAAATATGCTTCTAGTGTATGTAATACAATTTTCGGAATATCTTCGCAAAGGAATTACTGAGTGAAATACTTACAGCACAACTTTACTGTATTTTTGTATGTGCATGTAAGGTTCGCTGTTCCCTTCTCATGGTGGTGAATACAACTGCGATTTACAGTATGTTAACATTTAACTATAAATATCTCACTTCTACTTTACTTACTTACTTACTCACTGGCACTATCGAACCCGAAGGTTCATGGCCGCGCGGACATAAGCTCTCCATACATCCCTATCCTGAGCTAATGCTTTCCAATCATTCCCTGTATAATCTACTTCCCTCAAATCATAGTTAATGTTGTTCTCCCACCTCATTCTTGGTCTACCAACTGGGCGTTTTCCTTCTGGCTTTCCTACAAGAAGTTTCCATGCACGTCTTTCAATCCTCATACGCGCAACATGTCCTGCTCATCGCAGTCTGATACTTAACAGTTCTTATTATATCTGGCTTCCTATAAAGGCCATGCAGTTCATTGTTATGTAGTCTGTTCATCTCTCTTTGGTCCAAAAATTGTCCTAAGAACTTTATTCTCAAATACTCGTAATCTCATTTCCTCCCTTAAACTTTACAGTGCTAAATATTCCTTTACCCTACTTTTAAGGCAAAAGTCAGGAAACTGTAGGGTAAAAATAATCCCAGAACACCACCTGGCCACCATAATCTATCATATCATAATCGTCTTTTTCATTATGAATGCAGAATTTGAGTGGTGTATCTAGTCTTAAATATTTGTATTGCCTTGACCCAGAGTTGAAAACTTTTCCCAACAGGTCGTGTCTCTGTAAGAACCGGAAAGCATGTGCAGCTGAAGTACCTACAAGGGGGAAAATAGAATTGCCATGACACACGAAAAATTATCAAGAACACTAAAAACGTAGGCCTATAAAAATATTTGTGTTTTAAAGTTGATAATTAAGAGGTTAAATCCAAGTTATAGTAATTATATTCGTTAAAAATTGTTATAGTTAATTTCAAAACCCTAAAATCCAACAATGGGCTAACCACTCATCAGGGAGGCCCTTCATGTTCTAGTAATGTCAAAAAGCTTGTATTATTTATAGTCTTGAAGTAAAATTCTTTGTCAGAAGGGTGTGTCCCTATAAGACCAAGGAGTTTAGAAATATGTATAATCACCATCAAAGACAGAGGATAGATGTGTGAGAGAGAGATAGAGAGAGAGAGAGAGAGAGAGAGGGAGAGAGAGAGGGAGAGAGAGAGAGAGAGAGGGAGAGAGAGAGAGAGAGAGAGAGAATATGTGATTAAATATCCTATCTCTGTTTTAATTTCGCTGTCAATTGTCCTGCGGAAAGAACGAGGTTAGAAAATGTAACAGACATCCATTGTGTAGCCTGAACATGAGAGAATTGAAATAAACGCGTAGACATTCATCGGGAAACGTAACTGGTGGAGCACATTTGTAATTATTTCGCTCCAACAGACAGCCTTGTTAATGTTAGTAGACAATAGTTTGAGTTGCATTCTGGTGTCTACAGTTCACTGTGAGCTGATCACAGACCACTGAATGAGTTCAATACCGCGAGAAGCATAAAGCTAGAACCTTGCCAGCCTGCGATATATATACAGCAACAATTCATTAGCATGCTGATTGTAAGCTGCAATGGATCCCCTCTCCCAACTCCAACACGAGTAGGGAAAATTACGATTTTCAATTGTTCAGAGAGCCTTGGCCTGTTTTGTTATTACGACTATTTTTATTATTCTCATCAACAAAGCCAAGATCTCCGGTTACTTGAGAGACGCACGGATAGAACATTTAATAGAACATACTATTGAGTCAATGTCACAATGAATATTAATAGCGCCAACTACAGATAAATAACATAACACGCAAATTGCCTCCGAAATTAGTACTTTGTGTGGATAAACAACACTCGCGTCATAGGTAATCAAGCCTTAACAGCTTAGCATATTCCAATGTTCCCTATTGAATAGTAATTTTGTAATTCAAATACTATTCGTTCCTTAATATAAAACTAGCTAATACTCGGCCTGCCCTGCTACGGCTAAATGAATTAAATGTGTTTTTACGTTTAGCTCAATAAACGAAAAGAAAAATAATTATCAATTTATATCGTAATTATTTTTAGATACCCCTTGATTAACACCTGCCGTTGCTCGGGAATCTACATATGTTGCTGCGGACTTTTTGTAGATTTTTTTTTTTTAGATATTCAATTCTGCGAATATTAAAATGGTGTATTTGTTATGGTTTAGCAGCGTGAGCCAATTAAGTATCCAAAAAGTGATCTTCGTGCCATCAGTAAGATGAAAGACAAAAATGGTTATGGTGAGTTATACCTAAAAGACAGACATATGTTTTTGCGGGCTTTTTGTAGATTATTTTTTTAGATATTCAATTCTCCGAAAATTAACATGGTGTATTTGTTATGGTTTAGGCAGCGTGAGCCAATTAAGTGTCCAAAAAGTGACCTCTTTAGGGCATCGATGGCCATTTTTTTATCTCCCGACCCGCAGTACTTAGGGTAATATGTGTTTATACGTTAATTTCCCAGAAAATTCTGAAAATAGCTAAAAAACTCATTCAAATCGATCAAATGTGTCAACCATAAAAGACGGAGACCTAGACACTCGCATCCATCCCATCCCTCGCAAATTTGTACAGATTGTACCCTAACGCGGAAGAAATTATAAAACAACGTTATAGTTTTTGATTCCAATGACAGTCAAAAAGAGTCACAATATATTTTTCAGCAAGTCATTTCTGGAAAATAATTCGTTTAAGAAAGTGCAAACAGCCGTTTTATGTATTTGTGGTATAATCAATTGTTACAAATGTTTTTATATTATCTATCACGCATGCGCTTTCTTCTGCTGCTACATTCATGCACTATTATATATATATATGATTGGTATGATAAGAAAATTAAATGCCTGGACGGGATTCGAACCCAGATCTCTGAGTCTGTACCTCAGCGTGAATATCCATTACACTACCAGGCCGAATCCAATTCAAACACTTATTTTTCTTATATATGTATTTATTCTCCATTAAACACTTATTTTTCTTATATATGTTATTATATTCTCCATTATGAGAATATAATACATATATAAGAAAAATAAGTGTTTGAATTGGATTTCGCCTGGTAGTGTAATGGATATCACGCTAGGTCAGACTCCGATATCCGGTTCGAATCCCGTCCAGGCAGTTATTTTTCTTATCTAAACCATATTAAGCTTGCAATTGCTCAATGTTAAACATTTAATTATACACGCTATTATATATATATATTATAATATATAATCTGGTAGCCGTATTTCTTAGAGGGTTAGTCACTGCAAAATAATACTATGACCTATTCAGAATTTAAAAGGAGGTGCTTTTCTTTATTATGACTATTTAACCTCATGTCGCAAATTGTAGTCAATGACCAATCACGTTTCAATGAATTCGTTTTTACACCAATGACAGTCGTGGTTCACCTCGCTCTTTATCGATTTCTCTTTATCAGACTCCTGCGTTGTGTAAAGAAAGCTCCTCCTTTTTTAATATTCTGAACAGGTTAGACCGTTTATTTTTCCTCCAACAAATACATTGAATATAGCAAATAATGAATAGAATTCAGTGATTTTACTGAGTTGTTTATTCAAAATATGAATGATTAACCTATAATGTTGATTATAATAGTTTGATGTGTTTCATTATTTCTGTACTAGAGTGCATTCTTACAATATTGCGATCCTATTTGGCAATAAATAATATGAATCGAGTTGCAATGAATATACATAATCTCACATTTCTAATTTGTTTTCAAACATCGCCGTTTACATTAACTATATAAATATTTTAAAACATCGGTAACTATATTTAAATAATTATTTTTTAGTAAAGAGCTTAATTTTATTCGTTAAATAGTCCTAACAAATGCCACTCTTGATTTCCAAATTCTCTATATAAATTCGCTCCTCACTTCGTGAGTCGTGAATTTATCGATAATTTGGAAATCACTCGTGACATTACTCATGATTAACTTTAGTTGGTAAATTTTAGGCGAAACACGACTGTGATTGGTTGTAAATAAAAAATCATTGAAATGTGATTGGTCATTGACTCCCATTTGGGACATGAGTTAAATAGTCAGAATAAATTAATCAGTAACTTTAAACTCGCCCTCTGAATACAGCTATATAAATATATTCTACGAGGTTGTCAAAATGAAATACGAGTAAGAAGTAATTTGAGTACGTGTTGATATCAAAATATTTAAAAAAATAAATGGACGTGATACGGTTTCTTTTGACAGATGTATTTGCAATATATTTTGTAACAAGGAAACGGAAAATTTAGATTGCAACATAGTACAATAAGTAAGAAAACTTTTATCTTCAAGCAATTTAAAATACATTGTATTAAGTTTCATAAGATCCACATAAAAAAGTAGCTCACTGCTTATTGTGGGATCTAGCAATATTACTTTGAAAACAACGCATGTTATATCTATATTAGGAACGAAATAACATCCCATTTACTTAAATATTATACTATCTTTGTTGCAATCTTAACTTTTAGTACACAAAAATAATTTCCCTCTTCATAACGTTTCATTTCTATGCATGCTGGGAAAAATAGAGCGAACACTGTTCAAACATGTTTCATACTGTATAGTTTCGAGTTGGAGGTGAAAATGAAAAGGGAAAGGTAGAGATAAAGTAATCAATAATAATTAGCTACCCTACGAACGTAATTCGCTGGTTCCATTAAGGTTATTTGAGAGGAGCAGTAGTCGGCATTCGTACCTATAGAGATAGAGGGTTTCAAATCGCTTATCGACCTTGGACATGAGGATAACTATTCCCAAATCATTAGAGTCTAAGTGTGTGTATATGTGGGAGGAAACATTGGGGAATCTATGCCACCAACATAAATTCAAATAAAAAAACGGAAAAAAAGACAATTTAATTGTTGCAGTATGTGAATAATTAACAGAGAAATGTATATATATATATATATATATATATATATAAATTAAAAATTGCATTATAATAAAATGAAACGTTGATCTCAAAGTAACCAAAAATCAGCATATTTGCATTGCAAAATGTGTATTCGTCTTTGAACATTCAGTGCAGCCAAACTATCACTAAAATCCCCAAATAAACAAGTGAACGCTGAAGTAATCTGGTGCACTAACCCGCCCATTTTCTCACTCTAACTTGCCTAAACTAACACTAACTTGCCAATTTTCTCACCCTAACTAGCCCACTAATGCAGGTGGACTCTTGGGATAGAATCCCCTTATATGTGAGCAAACATGTTAGCAATTGTCTCTAGCGGGAAAACATTACCACATTGGCCAACACGACGCTAAAGGTGACTTGTTCTCACATCGAATATTCATCTGGTGGCACGGCTGCATAGAATAACGACAATCTAGTGGGAAAACACATTGAATTAAGGTAACAAAAGGAAAAATAATTAGTAAGAAAACAATTATTTAAAATATACACAAAATCAACCGGTTAAATAAGAAAGCTCTAAGGGTCGCTTTCACCAACAGAGATAACTGTATTACGCCAGTTTAAGCTATGCATTATACACGGGGAAAACTGGCGTAATACAGTTACCTCTGTTGGTGAAACCGACCCGCTTTTGATGGTAAAATTATTTTTTTAGATAACTCTAGTTTTGTTCTAGATGTGTTGGAGATGATTTTTTCTTGACCACCTTAATTTTATCCCAAGCGTGTTGAAAATTAAAATTATTTTTCATTGTTTAGATCGGTTTTCTAATAAAGAGTGTTGTTTTAGCTTTTTTGAACTATATTATTTATTTATTATATTTTTTAGTTTTAATATTTTTCAGAATAAGATAAAAATGTAAATATCTTTAAATTTGATACTATTGTAGTATGAGCTAAAAGTAATAATCTACTAAAAAAACCTCCGGGCCGGATTTGAACCAGCGACCTATGGATTACTGAAGTTATATACCACTACAGACCCCAGCTCTACAACTGAGCTCTTACAACCATTGAGTAAGAAGTTGATAAGTCCGCAACCTATTATACCGGTTTTAATTATTTTGACTTTCTGCTGATTCTGGCCAGGATTTTATAAACATAGAAACATAATTCGACCCGGAACTTTGGCAGTTCGATTAGCAAGTATAAATGTTTCAAGTCGACCCAATGATTTTAAGTGGGTGAAAATCGCGTTGAAAGATTCCGTTACATAATTATAAAAACACTTTTTTTTATTTTCTGATGATTCTGGCCAGGATTTTGGAAAAAAAAAACGAAATTATTGTATTGCCACGGGTCCTTTACAAGTATACAAAATTTCAAGTCGATCTAATGATTTTAAGTGGGTGAAAATCGTGTTGAAAGATTCCGTTACATAATTACACAGACACGTCTTTTGAATTTGTGTTGATTCTGGCCATGATTTTAGAAAACAAATTAAATTATTGTATTGTCATTGGTCCTTTACAAGTATGCAAAGTTTCAAGTCGATCCAATGATTTTAAGTGGGTTAAAAACGTGTTAAAAATTCCGTTACATAATTACACAGACACTTTTACACGCTTTATATTAGCTTGACCTGTATCTATGTAGTAACGAATTTAAAGATTTTTACATTTTTATCTTATTCTGTAAAATATTAAAACTAAAAAATAAAAAATAAATAATAGTTTTAAAAAACTAAAACAACATGCTTTATTAGAAAACCGAACTAAAAAAATGAAAAATAATTTTAATTTCCAACACGCTTGGGATAAATAATTTTACCATCAAAAGCGTGGGGTGCTCTTTATGAGTTTTACATTTTCTTCTTAGAGACTTTACTTTTACCAATATCTGTTTATTATCAAATATATTAATTAATATAGAGCACCCCACGCTTTTGATGGTAAAATTATTCTCCATTTGTTGATAACTCTAGTTTTATTCTATATGTGTTGGAGATTATTTTTTTGTTGATCACTTTAATTTTATCCCAAGCGTGTTGGAAATTAAAATTATTTTTCATTTTTTAGTTCGGTTTTTTAATAAAGCGTGTCGTTTTAGTTTTTTTAAACTATTTTTTATTTTTATTTTTAGTTTAAATATTTTACATAATAAGATAAAAATGTAAATATCTTTAAATTCGATACTATTGTAGTATGAGCTAAAAGTAATACCCTTCTAAAATAAAATCATCCCAGCCGGATTTGAATCAGCGAACTTGGATTTCTGAAATTACATACCATTACAGTTCACCGCTCTACCAACTGAGCTCTTACAACGATTGACTAAAAAGTCGACAAGTCCGCAACCTATTATAGCAGTTTTCATCTTTTTTTGTTTTCTGATGATTCTGGCCAGGATTTAAGAAAGAAAATATGAAATTATTGTGTTGTCACGGGTCCTTTACAAGTATACAAAATTTCAAGTAGATCCAATGTTTCTAAGTGGGTGAAAATCGTGATCAAAACTCCGTTACATAGATACAGAGACACTTTGTTTTATTTTCCGATGATTCTGTCCAGGATTTTAGAAAATAAATATGAAATTATTTTATTGTCACGGGTCGTTTACAAGTATACAAAGTTTAAAGTCGATCCAATGATTTTAAGTGGGTGAAAAACGCGTTGCAAAATTCCGTCACATAGATAGATATATACAGGTCAAGCTAATATAAAGCGTGTAAAAAACCTCCTGCTTCTTTGATACGATTCCGTAAATCAGGTAGAGGTTTTCGTTGAGTGAAACGTGGAATTTTCCATACTGCGTTCCGAGGGGCATTGAACTCAGTACTGAGGCGTGGAGTTGATGCGTTCGGACTATCACTCGAAATTTGAACCTGCTGCACTGTTTCCGTTGATACGCCTGGGCGTCCGTGACGTGCCTCATCGCATATACTGTCGGTACGCTTAAATTTCTTTACAAACAGACGAATGTGTGCCTTTGTTGGGGCTGGTTTACAGAATGTATGTGTAAATTCAGCTCTGGCCTCTTCATGTGACAATCCGAGCACCCGGGCACAAACAATGGCAACCCGTTCTTATATGCTAAACGTATTGCACTAAGCTAACAATGTATGTAAACAAATAAAAAAAATAGTAATGTTTTCAGGGAAATGGATAGTAACTTTAGAGATACCTGTATATAATATATTGCAATTAAATTTCAAAAATATAAAATTAAATACTTACACCTAGTACGCTTTTGTAATTACTTCGTATTAAAACGTGCGTTTACTATATATATATATATATATATATATATATATATATATATACTTACTTACTCACTGGCACTATCGAACTCGTAGGTTCATGGCCGCGCGGGCATAAGCTCTCCATACATCCCTATCCTGTGCTAATAATTTCCAATCATTCCCTGCATAATCTACTTCCGTCAATTCATAGTTAATGTTATTTGTCGACCTCATTATTGGTCTAACAACTGGGCGTTTTCCCTCTGGCTTTCCTACAACAAGCTTTCATGCACGTCTTTCATTCCCCATACGTGCAATATGCCCTGCCCATCGCAGTCTACGAGACTTAACTGTTCTTATTATATCTGGCTTCCTATAAAGACCATGTAGTTAATTGTTACGTAGTCTTCTCCATTCAACTGTCAGTTCATCTCTCTTTGATCCAAAAATTTTCCTAGGTACTTTATTCCCAAATACTCGTAATCTCCTTTCCTCCCTTAAAGTAAGAGTCCACGTTTCGCACCCATATAATATAACCGGAAGAATAATAGTTTTATATTGTAACTTTTCCATCTATTTAATATACTCCTGGAATCTGCATTCATATCCCCATTTTCATTCCGAATAATGTTTGTTCTAGTCTGAAACCCTTTCTTCTCTATACTAATATTCTGATATACTTATCTAATGTTCCTATTTTTTGCATTAATTTCAAGATCATTATACTTCTCTCTCAAATATTCTCTCTTTTTACTCTTTAGTAATCTGGTGGTTTCCCGTCTAATATTACCCAATTGTTCTACTTTACCTCATTTGGCCCATGTAACCATTTCATTTTTGCTAGCTATGACTATAGCTAATTAAATTACATAATCATAACAAAAACGTTTCTTTTTTTTTTTCTTTATCTTAGTTCACCCTCTCTCTTTGCACTATCTGACACAGTGGAACATTGACCTGCTTGTAGATGATTTGCGAACTAATGATGTGTCATCCCGCGTACACTCGCTTCACGTCAGTCTGTGGTGTCGAGGACAGCAGTCCAATTACCCCAAGTAACCTGAGAAAGTGATTCATTGGTCATTTGTTCCTGACTATACTTGGTTAGTATCTACGTCCGTGCGACACAGCAACAGTGTTGCTATGGCAGGAGGTAAACGTTTCGCTGTGTCATAGAGTAGGTACTTCTACATGCCTCGAGCCACCCGTGACTTACAGGACACGACCTGCCTGGAGAGGATATTTAACTCTCGATCACATACATACATACTTAACACAAGACCGTTGAAGGCTCCCCGGATAAGTAATCACCACAATATTAGGGTCACCTCCGAATCATCACAAACATTTAAGAAAAGACAAACCATTCACTCACAACTCATATTAATAAGGTGAATATGACATGAATGGTTTTGTTGGCCAGATGGTGTTAGCGGACTATTTGGACATTAAAATTTCCTAAAATTTGTATTACAGCAGAAGAAAAAACCCAGGAAGTTTTACCCGACAAGTTATAGAATGCAGGAGGATACAACAGAAATTAACTAGTGAAAATAATAAATATGGAGATATATTAATTCATTTGACCAACATTTGTAACATGAATCTGGCTGTACTTAGTTAATTTAACACACGAAAAAACTGTTTACCCCTTTAATAACAGGAGTTTATCATTAGTAGGTTTAATTCGTAAATAAATGTTTTCACTGGGTAAACGAGGAGAATAAAATTAGTCATCCATTTATGTTACGAGCAATATTATGTTATTCTGCATAAAAGAGATATTTCAGAACGCAGTACACCACATCAGCGCTATTTACTATGTTGACATCATAGAATACAAATGCGATATTTTTTTGCGGAGAACGGCTGTAAAAAAACTAGAAGAAAGGGTAAGAATCAATCTCAGAAACGCAGATACAATAAGAGAGGATTCTATACCACCGTAGAACCTACAGAAATTCAAATACAAAAACGGAAAAAAACATAAAAATGTATTGTAGCAGTATATTAATAAAATTACCTGAGAGAAGTATATATTATATATATGTTGATTTAAAAAATGTGAGAAATCTCTTAAAATGAAGTGAGAAGTTGGACTCAAACTAACCTAAAATCACCATATTTACAATCTAAAATACGCATTAGTCATTGCTCTGAGCGTGTAGCCAACTTATCACAAACACCCGCTAACAAACAAGTACACTTCAAACCAATATGTCGTACACTAACTCGCCCATTTCCTCACCCTAACTTGTCCAAACTAACACTAACTTGCCCAGTAATGTGGTGGACTCTGAGATAATACCCCCTTATATGCGAGTAAACATGTTGGCAATTGGCTAGCGGGACATGTGGGCTCAAATGCACTTCTACTAGCGCATAATTTTTCTTTATATTGTTGTAAACTATAGCTTTTGTTCTGTACTTATAATCATTTTCTAATATTTTAAAACGTTTTAAAACAATTTTTATAACGTTATTAGACAATTTTAAAATATGTATTTAAATACGCAAATCGCAATATTATGAGACTGTTAGACTGTTGACGCTAACTGCTATTTTCTCCACAGAGTATATTACTTAGTCTATGATTTTTCTATCGCTGTTTTGGGTTATCGCTGGTTGGATCAGCGTTAGGGAGTGATAAGTAAGTGTACACCCATTTTTAATAAACGTTTGGTAACTCACTATCATGTTTGTGGGTTATCATTCAACGATAACGTTATCGCTGCTACTTCTAACTGCTACCGTGTATTCGCAGTTCTTTGCAGTTTTGAGATAGTGTAAGTGCAGTTTTTCCGACATGTGTTCTCACAATGATCAACATGTCTCTAGCAGACACTTGTTCTCCAATCGAATATTCACAGATGGTGCGGTGGCATAGAATATCCCAATAAAAATTCAAGTAAAAATAAATGATTGAATTTGTATGGATTAAAATCAGTTCAAAACACTATAATACAATTTTTTATTGGCAGAACGATAAGAAACTTTGGAAAAACTGCGCTTAAACTAGCGTGAAATATTTTCGAAGTCCTATAGAACAACAGTGCGCATGCGCCAGAGTTTATAGAGCCAGCGATAACCCACAATCGAACCACATATCGATTATCATCCTCGATTACTATCCGTCGCTATGAAACTTAAATGACCAATATTTGCTATTAATCCCCAAATCTACGTTAAAAATATACTAATAATATTAAAATTACCAATCGTTTATTAAAAATGGGTGTACACTTACTTATCACTCCCAAACGCTGATCCAACCAGCGATAATCCAAAACAGCGATAGCAAAATTATAGAGTAAGTAATATACTCTGTGGAGAAAATAGCAGTTAGTATCACAATATTGTCTAACAGTGTCATAATAATGTAATTTGCAGATTTAAATAAATACTTCAAAATTGTCTAATAATGTTATAAAAATTGTTTGAAAAAGTTTAAAATATTAAATAATGCTAGTAAATACAGAAGAAGAGCTATAGGTTACAAAAATATAACTGAAAAATCAAGCGCTAGTAGGAGTGCAGTTGAGCCGAAATTTTAGTACAAGATTTAAAGAACACTTTAAGGATTTAAAATATAATGAGAATAAATCCAGTTTTGCTAAAACACGTAATAGAATCAGGTCATCAATTTAATACAATCGATTCGGTTATCCACAAGAAAACAACAATACGAAAATCAATATCCTTGAAAAAATCTATATAATAAAAGATGTAAAGAAAGTATAATTATTAAATAAGAACACACCCAATAACCTGAACCCACTATACTCAATTCTGACCTGCAACAGTTAGTGTCATTCCAGAAACAGAAGATGAAACATGTTTCGAAAGGCCTCCTATATATTAACAGCACAGATTTCATAATTAAAATTAATCTGTTTGGGATATTAAATATACAAACGAAAGCCAGATATAAATACAAACGATTTCTCCGTCTTCTTTATTACTTTTATCGTACCCTCATTTGTTGGAATTACTGCCTCCTTGGGAGTTGCAAGCCAATACAAAAGATGCACTAATGAACCACCACTCTAGACAGATACACTTGCAACTGACTTCTCAGGATACGTTTAGAAGTACACCAGAAACATCGCCGAAGTAAATGCAGGACACTGCAAGACAAGGGACAATATTCTAGATCCTAGGTGGAAATTAAAAGTTCCTCGAATAGACACCCAGCTCTAACGGCTGAGGGACCCGATATTCCGATCACATTCACCCCTATACTGGCTCTGCGATGTGGATATGAAGCCAGCAGAAGGTAGGTAGGAGATGGGCTATCAAGGCCTGACATATTCATGGAGTTTCTATCCAGCTGGGAATCGAATCCGTGTCATCAAAATGGAAATTAAAAATAATAATAGTGATCATACCACGACTACGGTCCACATTATAAAATAAAATAAGTTAAAATATACCTTCTTAGGTAAAATCCGTCGTCCTCTGCTTACAAAATATGTATTCTTTATGCCTGTAGGCCTTTCAGAACATCCGTTCCATCTTCAGCAGGTCCCTCTTCGCTACAACATTCAGTATGATGGTTCATGTGCTGCTGTCACGACGACAACACCACATTAGGACCAGCAGCATCAACCATCATACTGAATGTTGTAGCGAAGAGGGACCTGCTGAAGATGGAACGGATGTTCTGAAAGGCCTACAGGCAAAAAGAATATATATTTTATAAGTTGAGGGCGACGGATTTTACCTAAGAAGGTATATTTTAGCTTATTTTATTTTATGACTCTCCACCTCAACGGTTTTAACAATGAATTTTATTAGTATTGACCACATTACAAAATCGCTATCGTTAATGAATATTAACCTATAATTTTAGAATTACGCTGTAAAAAATGTAATACTGCGTATTTTACCTGCGTATATAAGGCCGTAGTCTCTCCATCTCGTTTCACTGTGCCCATAACTATGTACAACAGAACAATTCCGACATTGCTTAAGCCGACTGAACACTACCCAACTTCACAACAGCAAATAAGGTACAATACACTAGTCTAATGGAAATGAATGCAACAAAAGAAACTCGTCATCTAGTGGAATGAGTTATTAGCTTTACACTCCAATTAAGCATCAACTATACTCTCGACTATTTAAAGAGACTATTTAACTCAGCCACAAATGCTACTCAATCACCAATCACGTTTCAATGAATGTTGTTTTACAACCAATTACAGTTGTGTTTCACCTCGCTCTTTATCGATTTCTCTTTATCAGCTTCTGCTTTTGTGATAAAGAAAGCTCATCCTTTTTAATGATCTGAACAGGTCAAAGCATTATTTTTCTCCAACAAATACACGGTGATTACAAATGATTGGAGCGATTTCATGATTTTATTGTAGCGATCTTATTTGACATATCTTCACAGAACTTTAAAGTTATGTATAAAAACTCATAAGGTTTTTTTTTGTTTTCTCTCGCAGCCGTGTTTCAGCTTTAAACCGAGAGAGCGCAGCAGTTATCAAAGATGGCGACAGGCGAGGAGAAAGCATATGCTGTGCTTGAATTTCATTCACTCAATCTGTGATAACTGTGCAACGACACTTCAGAACGAAGTTCGAGAAAGATGCACCGAGTGCCAACTCCATTCCGGCGATGGTATGCGCAATTTAAAGCTACAGGATGCCTCTGTAAAGGAAATCAACGGGTCTGTCCTTCAGTGAGTGAAGAAAAGGTTGAGAGTGTGCGGATGAGTTTCACACGTAGCCCACAGAAATCAACACGAAAAGCGAGCAGAGAGCTGAACATTCCACAACCGACCGTTTGGAAGATCTTGCGGAAAAGATTGAAGCATAAACCTTACCACTTGCAATTTCTACAAGCCCTTACGCCCATTGACAAAGTGAGTCGGTTTGAATTTTGTACACAAATGCAGCCAGTTTATGGATGAGGATGTTTTTTGTGAGAAACTTGTCTTCAGTGACGAAGCAAGCAACATTCTTTGTGAATGGCAAAG
Organism: Diploptera punctata; assembly: GCA_030220185.1. NCBI lineage: Eukaryota > Metazoa > Arthropoda > Insecta > Blattodea > Blaberidae > Diploptera > Diploptera punctata. The sequence goes on along the minus strand of JASPKZ010008471.1, from coordinate 65,902 downwards.
TGAACAAACACAATGTGCGAATCTGGGGCACAGAAAATCCCCGCGTTATTGTGCAGCACATTCGCGACTCCCCAAAAGTTAGTGTGTTCTGTGCGGTTTCTCAGTTCAAAGTTTATGGCCCTTTTTTCTTCTGCGAGCAGAACGTTACAGGACACGTGTACCTGGACATGCTGGAAAATTGGCTCATGCCGCAGCTGACGACCGACAGTGAGACCTTCATCTACCAGCAGGATGGTGCTCCACCACAACTTCCATCACGATGTTCGTGAATTTTTAAACATGAGATTGCCAAACCGATGGATCGGTCGCAGTGGAGAGAATGATCAGAAATTGTTGGTCATGGCCTCCACGCTCCCCCGATTTGACGCCGTGCGATTTTTTTGTTTGGGGGTATGTTGAAAGATTCAGTGTTTGTGCCTCCCTTTACCAGTAGACTTACCAGAACTGCGAGCTCGCATAATCAATGCCTTTGAACAAATTAATAGGGACATGTTACGTCGTAGTATGGGACGAACTTGATTACAGACTTGATATCTGCAGAATCACCAAGGGGGAGCATATGGAGCACCTGTAACATCTCAAAAAAAACCTGGGAAGTTGCTCTATGTATCTGTAAAAGTTTCGTGAAAATATGTCGAATACTACAGCTACCATAAAATCATGAAATCGCTCCAATCATTTGTAATCACCCTGTATATTGAATATAGCAAATAATGAAAAGATTCCTTGATTTTACTGAATTGTTTACTAAAAAAATAAATGAATAACCCGTAATGTTGATTATGATATATAGTTTCATGTGTTTCATTATTTATCCACTTGGTTGCACTCTTACAATATTGCGATCTTATTTGGCAATAAATAATATGATTAAGCAGCAGTGAATGAACATAACCTCACATTTCTGATTTGTTTTCAAACATCGGCCGTTTACATTAAAAATATATAAATATTTTGAAATAACTATAGTTAAACAATGATTTGTGAGTAAACAGCTTAATTTTATTCGTTAAATAGTCCTAACAAATGCCACTCTTGATTTCCAAATTCCCTAGATAAATTGGAAATCGCTCGTGGCATTACTTATGAAAAATATCCTATAATGCATTAATCATAGCAGAATTTTTTTAACAATTTCTAATAGTACAAGCAAGAATTATAGTATTATTTTGATTTAATAACGATATTTTACAGCTAAGTTCATCAGCGTTGTAAGTAAAAAATGGGCGTTAAACGGCCGACAAATTTTGCTCAGAGGCCAATATTTCAGACTTGAGGTTTTTACCAGCCGTAAATTTACGCCATGGGTCCAACGACTTTCAATTCCCTTCCGAAGGATCCCATATTCAGGATCTTTACGCTCTGAAAAATCCATCTATTCCGGCCGGGTTTGATCAGGTGAACCATTGAACAAGAGACTAGCATGGTAACCAGTAGTTCACCGGGACCGACACATGAAGAATAAACGCACAAAAATTATTCGTTGACTGCTGAATTATATTGTGACGGGACACAGTGACGCCAGGGAGCGAAATTTCCAGAAGTATTTGGGTGAAGTTTCTTGACATTTCTGGATGCGGATAGCCCGCGGCTGCTCTTGTGCACGTGTCCGGGGCGGAGCGTCTCGACATTTGAGGGCAGCAGCGGTCGAGGCAAACCTTCCGGTTTGTCTGAGGCTTGGTTTCTTGAAAGGTGGGGAAGGCGGAGGCAAACAGTGCACTTCTCGAGCTGTCTGGAATATTCTGGCGCGCCTTCAGTGATTATATAAACGGAACTGGAGTCGTAGTAGTAGTGAGTTAGAAACCGAAGTGCGAAGAGTTTCAGTTGTGATTTAAAAGTCAGCGAGCGAAGAGTTGCAGTTGACAGCGTGCGAAGTCAATAGTGAAGTCAGTGCGTGAAATCTGTGGTGACTTGGGAGGTGACACTTGAAGTGCGAATGCGAATTTAAGTGTTTCAATTAACGATAGAAAGAGAAATGAGTGGACTGTGAAGCGTCAAAAACTGGTAGAAGAAGAATTCTAAAGAACATTTAGTGTAAATTAATTAAGAAATTCCATTATTCTGATTGAAACTAGTTGTATATATATATATATATATATATATATATATATATATATATATGAGGTTATAGCTGGCATGTTACAGTACATTTTATTATAATGACATAAGTTCCACGCCTGTGGTGTTTTCATTTTTGTAAGTGTGAATTTTTGTGATTTAATTTCATTTTCTCCGTCACATGAAAACCACATTTTGATTACTAGGGCTCGGACATGAAGTTAGGTTAAGTACACTCTTACTACACGTAATATTGCTTGATGAGAGAGTGGTAGGGGGTGTAGTAGCACCAGTCTGACTAGTTTGGCATTTGTGCTGTACTGTTTACAGGAGATATAGGCGGGTAATGAAATAAGTAGCTAATTGTGGACTACAAGTTTATTTTGTTGCGTAAAATATGTTTTTAACTTTTTTTTAAATTAAACGCTACAGTACAACAAAAAGTTAAACAGATTTATAATTTCCGTACATTAATTCTCTTTTTACATCTATAAATAAAATGCTGCATACAGTATTACAAAAAATAACAAGTTCATTATTTCTGCTCAATTATTTTCTTCGTACAGTTTTAAATAAAGAGGTAACACAAAAAAAGTGCACTGGGCATAATATTTTTAAAACCCTGTTAGTTAAACTCGTTTCGCTTCTGTAGAGCTGTTACGATGAATAACAATGTATTTCCGTAAAGTTTCAAAAAAAGCTTCTTCGGTGACTGTTCAAGCAAAGTTTATATTTAGAAAAACTCCTTTCTACTTCACATATGGTAACTGGTGCAAAAACGAAAGTAGAGTATATCACAGGTATCTAACATGGAGACAGTACATGCGTTCTTGTTGTCCATTAAATAATTTATATTGCAAATATCTGAATATCCAGGGGTTTTCAGCAATAAACTTTGCAATTTCTGTTTTGCAATGTCGCGATAAATTTTCTACCAGTTTTATGGAATCAATCAATGCTATATGTGAAGATTCCAGTTTTTATTATTATTAAAGGTATGTCTTTGTAAACGTTGTTGATTACCAGCAAATTTTGATACAGTTGTCCTGACATCAGAGATTTCACAATTTTTATCGCCGAAATTTCTTCTGCATCAAATGTATTAACTACTTTAACAATCACTTCATTATGCTGTAAGTAGTATGCAGTGGTCTGCAACCAAGTCCCCCATCGAGTTAAAACAGGTTGAGTGGCAAAGGGATTTGTGATGCGATTTTCCTTATATTTCTGTTTGCTACAAGGGGCCTTTAAAAATATGTTCTCGTGTTTGATACAAAATGTTCACATCAGAGAAATGCAACCTAATTCTGTCGGCTACTCGGTGAAGTCCATGGGCCAAGCAAGTTAGATGTATAATTTTCGGATATCGTTCTTTAATTCTGGAAGCTGCTTTCAACATATAAGGGGCTGCGTCTGTTACAAATAGAAAAACATTGTTTCTTTTTATTTCATTGGGGCGGCATTTCCTTACAGAACTTCTGGATGAGCATGGGTTAGACCTCGGTAGTTAACAAAAAATGCCTATTTTATGATCTGCCACAGTATTTCTAATGTATTTCAGAACGTCTTCATAACAATGAGATAAATAATACCTGCGTAAAGTTGTTTCACAAGGAATTTTTCTTCCCGTATATTTCTCAAAAAATTATAAGCAGGATTTTGCACTTTATTGAAAGGAATCTTCGCGGAAACCATCGTTTCGCATAAATCCTTGTAAAATTCACGATGATTACAATTGTCTGAAACTCCTTGTGCAGATGACTGTATTTCATCGTCAAGCTTATGTTTTATTCCCAATGTGTATTTTAGATTTGCAATGGCTCTTGATAAACATTCTTCTCTCCCCTTCAACTCTACATTACACAATTTACAAAATATGTTATCTTCTATTAGGCAAAAATACTCACGGCCGTACTCACGTACAAGTGAATTTATCTTGTGTGTGTTTGTTTTCGGCAAGTTGTAATCATTCATCAGATCGCGGTGATCGGTATATTGACTTTACCGCATACTATACTTGTAGCAGCACAGCAAAGACGTCACTGACTGTGGCACTGCGCACGGGACAGGACTAACTACCTGTGTAGTCAACTGTTTGAAAGCGACACGGCAATGAAAAGGCAATGAAGTCCGAGCTCTATTGATTACATTTTCAGGCACTATATAAATAAAAATAATAAAACTCTTAAATTCAATTAATTGAATTGGGTGTCGTGAATGGTTCTTCGGATGGCTCAGGTAAGTAAACTACTGATTCGTTAAAAACCAAGACATAATATAAAACACTTTTAAAATAATGTGGTAATTGCCAACAAAATGCAAATTATATTATTATTAGTAGTATTATTATTATTGTTATTATTTTATTATTATTATTATTATTATTATTATTATTATTATTATTATTATTATTATTATTATTATTATTATTACTATTATTATATGTCCACCGCTGTGGTCTCGAGGTAGTGTGCTGCCTTGTCACGCAGCGGGCCCGGGTTCGATCCCCTGTCGGGGCAGTTTTTCTGGGTGAGGTTTTATCGGGTTTTTTCCTCACCTGTTAAGACAAATGTCAGGAAGAAACCTTTTTAAGGCACAAAACGGTCCTTGAATGAAACATATGGCCATCATTCATCATCCTTTTCATTGCTAATCATCATACATCATCATCCTTCAACGGTGTGGAAAGCAAACGGGAAGCTACCACACCTACAATTCCCTAGTAAGCTCTGCAAGTGTAGCATGAAAATGCTTATGATTGCAGTGCAAGGACCTGCCTTCGGGCCCAGAATTACTATGGATAGGGATTATGATTATTATTATTAATTATTATGATTTATTATTATTATTATTATTATTATTAATAAACCAGCAGGAAGAAGAAGACCAGGACGTCCACTCAAAAAGACTTCTGGATGGTGTTTCTCTTGAGGCCGAAAACGGTCAACAAAATGGCCTAAATTCGTTATGTTTTGTGAATTGTACTATGATGATGATGATTGATTATTATTATTATTATTGATGTTATATTATGATTATATTTATTAGTTATTATTATTATTATTTATTTAGGACATCATATTGCTTAAATTACATTAAAAAATGAAAGTTATTAGTATGCTTATAATGCATAATGTTTAATATATAACAGTTTTCGTTCTAAACAATATCTTCCATTTTTGTTTGTTCGAATATTATTAGTACTTGTTAATGTGTGCATCAATTTTTTTTTCAAAATTGAATTTCAAGTTTTCAATATGTTGCGTGAAACAATCCTAACAGTTTTGATATTTCAAGTTCTTATTAGTTTATTGTGTTAAACCCATAACAAAATAAAACATTTTGTATTGAAATTTAACGTAATAGTATATTAATTTTACCAATATTTCTAAACACAGGTAAGCTTTAAGGCTTTTTATGTATTGTTGAATTCTCGTAACGAAATTCTTATGCAGAACTCGGATGGATCGTAACAGTCCAGCGTTCACCGTCAGACCGACTGACTTGGAAAGTAAAGCGCATGCGCTCTTGGACTCCGCCCTATCCCTACAAATACGGTGCGCGAATTCCTCTACATTTTCCACGGACGGAGATTATATATATTTTTTTTCAGTTTAACGTTTTTTGAAAGGAGTTGGTACGACACGAGTCCCTATATTGCATAATAACTTTCAGTCCGGTGTATAAGGGTCCCCTTTCTAGGTTTTCGTTGCTAAATATATCGACAAAACACACGATATTCGAAGAATACTACACATTTAATGTAGCAGTGAATATTAAACTTAAATATTACTTAATTATTTTTAATTTCACAAATAGATTTGACAATATGAGAAACAACTGGTATGAACATGTTAAAAGAATGCCTACAGATAGAATCCCTTAGCTGTTATTAAAGAACAAACCAATAGGACATAGAAGTGTTGGATGCCCATTTACTAAATGGGAAGAATAATTAAATCCCACTTTATGTGAAAACAGATCAAAAGGCCTAATTTCATGAAGTAGAAGAAGAAGAAGAAGATTACCAACAAAAAGTAATTTGGCCTACATGAAAGTATCTGCAATTCCCAAAAGATGTTAATTTGATTTAGAATGAGACGTAATAATGATTATATGAATTTCGATATTTAGAAATACATTATAATAATCTGATAACATAGAAGTGGAAGTGATAAATAAAATAAACAAATCATATCAGGATCCCTTAACGATACGTACTATTTGGATAAGCGAAGATTTGAAAATTGAAGCCACTATTATCATAAGTAATGCCACGAATGATTTCTAATTTATCTAGAGAATTTTGAAACCAAGAGTGGCTTTCGTTAGGACTATTTAACGAATAAAATTAAGCTGTTTACTCACAAATCTTTATTTAACTGTAGTTATCTTAAAATGTTTATATATTTAATGTAAACGGCGATGTTTAAAAACAAATGAGATACGTTATGTTTCATTTGTTCATCACTGCAACCAGATCATATTTATTGCCAAAAAGAATCGGAATATTGTAAGAATGCACCCTAGTGGAGAAAAATGAAACACATCATTACAGGTTATTGATTAATTTCTAATGTGCTATGATGTAAATATGTAAATTATATTTTTCTGCAAAGTTAATTCCTGGGAAATAAAATAACGCGTTTAAGAAAGTGCAAACAGTGGTTTCTTTTTTTATGGTATAATAAATTGCTACTAATGTTTTTCTATTATATCTCGCAAACAGAATCTGGTTACATTCGTGCACTATATATATATATATATATATATATTATATATATATACATACATACAATCTGGGAGTCACTTGATAAAATGAAACAGATAAAATCGAGGTGAAAAACGACTTGATTCGTTATAAATCAAAATTCATTGAAATGTCATTGGTCATTGACTGCCATTTGGGGCATGAGTTAAATAGTCATCTAAAAATCACGATAAGATCCATTATGACGTGCTCAGCATCAAAACTATCAGATTCTTCAACAAGATGTCTTATGGGAACATCAAAAGTGAAAATAGTCCACTCCTTAAAATCAAGGGATAACTCTTCTGGATAGAGAATTCAGTGATACCTTGAGATAAATTTGTAGCATTACTAATATCAACGAATAGGAACACATGAAGAAAATACCACATTAATATTACGGATAATAACAGAATTATAAATTGGCTGTTCTCTGCCACAGAGCCACCTGTGAATATTCGATCGGAGAACAAGTGATTGCTAGCGTTGTTGGACAAAGTGATACTACATGTACCGGCTAGAGCCAATGGCCAACATATTCTTTCCCAGAAGTTCATCTACAATACCAGGCAAGGTAGGATGAGAAAATGGGCAAGTTAGTGATAACGCAAGTTAGGGTGAGGAAATAGGTGAGTTATTGTAACCAGATTAGTTTAGTGTTCACTTGTTGGTTAGCGGTTTTTTGTAATAATTTGGATATTCTGTCTGAGCAATGACTAATACATATTTTATATAGTACGTATGGTGATTTTAGGTTAATTTGAGCTCGTCTTCTCACTTCATTTTAAGGTATAGGCCACTCTTGTTTTTGGGAAAAATCAATTTGCGTGTGTGTGTATATATATATATATATATATATATATATATAGGCCTATATATATATATATATATATAATCACACACTGTAACAAGAAAAAATTTTTTTTTCGTTTTTTTTATTTGAATTTATGTAAGTGGCATGGTGGCAAAGAATCCCCTTAAAATGTTCTAAATAAAACCTTCCAATAGGGAAAAGAGGATCTGGCGGACTGAAGAAATTGTATGGCATTTTGAATTTAAGCAGAAAACCGATGAATTAACAGGCATTAAGCCTATATGACAAGAAGGAAGGAGAATAAGAACTACTTCAGAATTTGAATCTTCTTGTTTAGAATAAATTCAATCAAAGTATTCAGCCTGTGTTTTTTTTTAAGTCCTACAGAAAGAAGAAGAACAAGAAACATGCAGTGACAGCTGTTATCCGTTCTCTACTTTGAGTTACAATATCTATAACATTAGCAATTTCTTATCTCCCCGCCGGCACCTCTCCTTGCTGTGTCCCTACGCCAACCGCACATTTACATGGATATTTTAATGGCTGGCCGATTATCCATCCAAGTACTGACTAAGCGTATGAGACGGACGTAATGAGATCACATTAGACTTGAGTGTGCGATCGATACAACTACTTCACCTGCTCCCACCTCTCAGGTCTGCCAACATCTGATATTCAGCCAAATCTTACAAACATTTCGTGATGCATCATTTGTAAACCATGGTTTTATATAAAACAATGACTGTAGAGAAACAGTAGTAAAACTGATAGATTCCATGATACGACCTCAACTCTGCCAGTTTAACCTTTGAATTGGCAACAAATCCTACAAGATATAACATTTCCATTTATTTAGGACCAATACTATTTTTAATGAAACAATAAGAAAACGAATCGATATAAAGAAACTTACATTTTGTACTAAATTAGGCAACTGAGTACAATACCAGTGCATTTAAATAAACTAATATGAGGAAATGAGTTCCGCCAATTTATGGATTGAGTAATAACTGTTTCGTGGTCACCGCTCCTGGACTAATACTATTTTTAATGAAACAATAGTAAAACGAATTGATAGAAGGAAACTTACATTTTTGTACTAAATCAGGTAACAGAGTCAAATACATTTAAATAAACTAGCTTGAGGAAATGAGTTCCACCAATTTATGGAATAAGTAAGACCTGCGTCGTGGTCGCCCTTCCTGGCTACGGATCATGAGACGCCGGGTTTGATCCCCCCCCCTTGGGCATATGGGTTTCCCTCTGGCAGAAATTGTCCGAATTCCATCAAGGTCTAGGTGATAATGTCTGCGATTATAAGGCCTATATGCATAAGTATAAATAATTAACTCACCGGAATTATTGAACCCGTAGTTTAATAGCCGCGCGCACATACGGTCTTCATATATCCCTATCCTAAGCTAATGTTTTCCAATCATCCCCTGTATAATCTACATTCCTCAAATCATGGTTAATGCTATTCTCTCACCTCACGGTAAAAATGTAAAATTCAGTAAAGAAAAAAGTATTCGAAAGAGTGTAGCCTAGATGACATTCGTGGTTCACTCTGTTATGACTAGATATAGTAGATATTTTATTTAACAATGCACTTTAACATCTGAGGTCATTGGAGACAAAATTCAAAGTTTGGCGTGATTAAAAAGTCGACCAATTTTACTCTGAGGTTATTTTGCGTGTAATAAGTATACGACATGTGACACAAGGCTTTAGTTCACTTTTTAAGTAAGTTTTAGGCGCGTAAGTTCCGAAGAGACATGGTCGACTGAATTGGTTACTGTTACTGTAATCAGAAGACATTACAAGGAATCGAGTGAAAGCCGACTGTATCACATCCTATATACAAAAATATTGGTATGCCGGGTATTGGATCCGTTACCACTGCCCTATTGGCCAGACATCTTAACAATTAGGCCTACAGCATAGAGGCTGTCGAACAAATTCGTACTCAGAATTTTTACGCCCTAAAAAAATCGATCCCGCATAGTTTGAAAACGGGAGCTTGGGATCCAGAGACAAACACTAGACCATCGGAACCGACTACGACTGGATGTTGACGATATTTGGTTTACACAGGTTGAAAGTAATACAAGTGTGCAGATATCAATTGCCAAAACTTAAACTAACCAACTAACTAACTCACTAGAACTATCGAACCCGTAGGTTAATGGCCGCGCGGACATAAGCTCTCCACACATCTCTGCCCTGAGCTAATGTTCTCCATAGAGATGAACAGACAGGAGAATGGAGAAGACTGCATAGCAGTGAGCTACATGGTCTTTATGGGAACCCAGATATTATTGTCAACACATGATAAATATAAATATAATAAAAATCGAAATTCCTTACAGATTTAAAGTAGCTAATCTATGGTTTTCTCAAAAAAAAAGTGTATTGGTTTATGATACGTTAGGAGCAATGAAATATAAAAAATATATAGTTTTCCTGTTAATATTTGTTGGGCCTGTCAGACTGTTACACATCCCGCGAGACATTAATCCTACTCCATGAAAAATTCCCTTTGTCTGTGATTTCAATTCGTGGCGACTTGGAATGGCCTCTCAGATCTTGTGACCTTACTCCATGTGACTTCTTTTCATGGGGTTGTGTGAAATCTAAAATCTACGTGTAGAAACCACAAACAGTTCTCCAACTTAGGGATGGAATCCAATGTGTCATCAACGACATCTACAGAGATATGTGTGATAGGATCATCACGAACTTCATAGAACGAGTTACTGCCTGCCGAGACAGTGGAGATGGACATATACCTGATATAACTTTCCGCATTTAAATGGGAGTGTATTTATATTTTTAAAAATATTTGTTTTTTATTTCGATGCACTTTTACTTAATTAGGCCTATTACATTTTTAAAAATGCGTATTACATGAATAGCCCTACACATACAGCAAATATGCGTAAGTCCATAACATAGAATAAACATTTATACAAATTAAACTGAAATTAAAAAAAAAATCAAGTCGATATTATTAAAAAAAAAAAAAAAATGCCAGAAAAGAATAATTAATCTGCTGAGAGATATATTGCAAAAGATATAGATTTAAATTTATTTTAAAAGAAGCTAATGTTCATCATTTCCCAATCTCTTGTGATAGGGAGATCTGAATCTAGCAGCAGATGCGATATAGTAATTAGAATAATGTAAGATTCTGTGGCGTATGGCTTAGGTCTATTACTTATTTAATCGAAAATCATCGAGGGAAAATGTTTTGCGATATCACGTTCCCTATGCGCTGTGTAAAAATAAGGCCAACATTTACCATAACGTTGAAGGACTGTATGAATATTTACTTCTGTAAAATATATCTTTGCGAGAAACCCGTACATTTGCAACCTGAAATCTGTAAGATATTTTATTATATTTTCCTCAAGGAATTCGTACTTAAAATTTGCGCTTTTAAATTACTTCTACGCCTTACAACCAGTTCATAATGTCAAGACCATTCTGTTTTAGATGTTTGTCAAAATTCAATTGCTTTTTGAGAAGACAGATATTCTCTGGATTTTTTCTTTAAGGACCTAAAATCGATTTCTCTAACGCAGGCATTTAACATAGATTTGTAACCATCACTAACTCTCATATCTTACACGCTCCACTGAATTGGAATCGAATGAGTTGGAAATCCAAACTCACATTTGGTCAGTTTTGCCCTTTCATCTTTAGAAATAGTGGAACGACGCCGCCTCAGAAGCCAAAAGATCGTCCCCATACCTTAAATTATACCTCGCATCCTCTCCAAACTTTCTTATCACACCAAAGTTCTAAATCAAAGTACATGAATTACTACCGGGTAAGACATAAGAAGAACGAAAACAAATATGAGATGTCTAAGACTTTGTAGTTCAAATCAACGCAAGCGGTAGATGAATCAGGACTGAGTATTTTGATTGATAACACTGATCGAAAAAAACTCAATTGAATTCTACAATAGCATGAACGATTAATTAGTATGAGAAATATCTATGTATGCTACTTTTATTTTGTTGTAAATACAAAAACATTTACCTCCAATCAATGCAGCATTGTTGCTGCATCGTACGGATATTTATACTAACCATGTATAGACAGAAACAAATAGCAAATAAAGCACTTAACCATCTTACTTACTTAGGGTAATAGCTGCACTCCTCGACATCACAGACTAACGTGAAGCGAGTGTACGCGTAATGAAAGGACATTAGTCCACGAATCATCCAGGTCAATATTCAACTGTGAAGCATAGTAACTAGGAATGGAGATATGTTTACAAATGTGATTTAGAGCGAAATGCTCATAAAAACTTCTACTCTTTTATATTTATTTTTCACGTCCTGTAAACCACTGTTCAATATGTTTCTGTAGTGCAACAAAATGAAAAATTGATCAAAATACGAAACTTATACCAAAATAGGCCTACTATGTTTATAAGCGAAATCTAGGATGTTTTCCCGAAAACTTCAAGAAAAAATAAATGTGTAGACTGCCAGTTAACCTTGTTGGATATTAAGCTAGCAATGGTACTATATTTGTTGACTTACCGACAACACAGATGCTGAAAGATATTTTAGTACATACACATAATTGATAGCAGAACCCGAATGATAGAACAAAATATTGAGATATGTTCTACGATTTCATATAACAATCTTATTGAACTTCTATGGCTCAACTTGATGAAAAGTATTCTCTATTATTGTTCTGATTTTAGTTAAATTTGTGTATTTCTTTTTTCTTTTTTATTCCGCTTTTCATCAATATAATGTATTCCTTACTTTACTGTATTATAGGCCTACTTTAACCAGCATCAATTCATCATTTTACTATGTGTGTTCCTTTAACATATATTAATTTAAAATAAATACCGGTACACGATAAAATGTACGACTTTCTATCCCACTATAAATTATTTACAAATGTAAATTTTATTTTACATTAAACCAATTTAAACGTCACTGCCTCACATTAAAATTAAATTATATTAGCCGTAATTGTAAGTTTTTCTTCAACATGTTTTAAAGTTCAAAACTGAAAACGTGTAGGCCTAAACGCTACAAAATGCTGTATGAACAAATAAAAATTCTAAATTCCTGATTTCAAAATGCTAAAATCGCCACCCCTACTTACAACTAGAATACGGATTTATATGCACTAAAACCACTGAAGAGATGTAGGCCTATATGCACGTATTTATCATAAGTAGGCCTAATGCCACGAGTGATTTTCAATTTATCTAGAGAATTTGGAAATCAAGAGTGGCATTTGTTAGGACTATTTAACGAATAAAATGAAGCAGTTTTCTCACAAATCATAATTTAAATAGTTATTTTTAATATGTATATATTTAATATAAACGGCGATGTTTGAAAACAAATGAGAAACGTTATGTTTCATGTGTTCATCACTGCAACCAGATCATATTCATTGCCAAATATAATCGCAATATTATAAGAATGCACCCTAGTGGAGAAAAAATTAAGCACATCATTACAGGTTATTAATTAATTTCTGATGTCCTGTGACGTAAATATGTCAATTATATTTTTCTGCAACGTTAATTCCTGGGAAATAATACGTTTAAGAAAGTGTAAACAGTGATTTCTTTTTTTTTTTTTGTGGTATAATCAATTGCTACAAATGTTTTTTTTTTGTATTATATCTCGCAAGCAGAATCTGTTTCATTCGTGCACCGTATATACAATCTGGGAGCCACTTGATAAAATGAAAGTGATAAAATCGAGGTGAAAAACCACTGTGAATGGTTGTAAATCAAAATTCATTGAAATGTGATTGGTCATTGACTGCCATTTGGGGCATGAGTTAAATAGTCTAATAAAAATATCAGAAATATGCTCTAAATATTCAGAAATATGCGTTTTCTCGTTTGCTACCTGATCCAAGAGCGATCACAGGGGGAATGTTTCATGCATAAAGAAATACCGCTTTGGGTGTAAAAGTATTGAATTGCCTTGGAAGTTAAACTTGTGTTTTCAGTTTAATAAAATTTTAATCTCACAATTATGAAACAGTTTCATAATTCCAACAATCATCAGATTAATACATGTAGGGTATACCGGGGGAAATTGGGTCACATTTTATAAAATAATCTTTATTTTTGTGTTAAATTATATTTTTAAGGGCACCCGGTACTAATTTCCTTGCAAATTGGTTTAAAAATATGCAACATACAATTTTTTTTCAGTTTATTCTTAAGTTATGTGCATGAAAATTATCATAAGTAATGCCACGAGTGATTTCAAAATTATCGATAAATTCACGACTCACGAAGTGAGGAATATATTTATCTAGAGAATTTGGAAATCAAGAGTGGCATTTGCTAGGACTATTTAACGAATAAAATTAAGTTGTTTACTCACAAATCATTATTTAAATATAGTTATTTTAAAATGTGTATATATTTAATATAAACGGCGATGTTTGAAAACAAATGAGAAACGATTGGTACGCTTCATTTGCTTCTTTTGTTCATCACTGCAACCAGATCATAATATTATTTATTGCCGAAGTATCACAATATTGTAAGAAAGCACTCTAGTGGAGAAATAATGAAACACATCAAACTGTAGGCTATATTAATTCATTTCTGATGTCCTAGATGTAAATATGACAATTATATTTTTCTGGAAAAAAATACATTTAAGAAAGTGCAAACAGTGGTTTCTTTTTTTGGTGGTATAATCAATGGTTACAAATGTTTTAATGTTAACTCCGCATGCGGTATGTGTTGACATTCATGCACTATATATACAATCTGGTAGCCGTATTTCTTAGTGAGTCAGTCACTGCAAAATAATGCTATGACCTATTCAGAATGTAAAAAAGGAGGTGCTTTCTTTATTATGATAAACTTTAGTTGGTAAATTCTAGGCGAAACACGACTGTGATTGGTTGTAAATAAAAAATAATTGTAACGTGATTGGTCATTGACTCCCATTTGGGGCATTAGTTAAATAGTCATAAGTAATGCCACGAGTGATTTCCAAATTGGAAATCAAGAGTGGCATTTGTTAGGACAATTTAACGAATAAAATTAAACCGTTTGCTCACATTTAACTATAGTTATTTCTAAATATTTATATGTTTAATGTAAACGGCGATATTTGAAAACAGACAAGAAACGATTGGTACGCTTCATTTGCTTCTTTTGTTCATGACTAAAACCAGATTGGTCATTGACTCCCATTTGGGGCATTAGTTAAATAGTCATAAGTAATGCCACGAGTGATTTCCAAATTGGAAATCAAGAGTGGCATTTGTTAGGACAATTTAACGAATAAAATTAAACCGTTTGCTCACATTTAACTATAGTTATTTCTAAATATTTATATGTTTAATGTAAACGGCGATATTTGAAAACAGACAAGAAACGATTGGTACGCTTCATTTGCTTCTTTTGTTCATGACTAAAACCAGATCATAATATTATTTATTGCCAAAGGATCGCAATGTTGTAAGAATGAACCCTAGTGGAGAAATTTATAACCAACGTTATATGTATTAATTAATTTCTGATGTCCTATGATGTAAATATATCAATTATATTTTTCTGCAACGTCATTTCCTGGAACATAATTCGTTTAAGAAAGTGCAAACAATGGTTTCTTTTTTTTTTGTGGTATAATCAACTGTTACAAATGTTTTTATATTATCTCTCGCATGCGCTTACTGCTGACATTCATGCACTATATATACAATCTGGTAGCGGTATTTCTTAGAGGGTCAGTCGCTGCAAAATAATGATATGACCTATTCAGTACGTTAAAAAGGAGGTGCTTTCTTTATTATGATAAACTTTAGTTGTTAAATTCTAAGCGAAACCAGACTGTGATTGGATGTAAATAAAAAAATCATTGAAATGTGATTGGTCATTGACTCCCATTTGGGGCATGAGTTAAATAGTCCCACTAATTAAACAAGTCTTCCTACACATAATGACACTCTGATTAACTTTTCAGACATATTTTTTCATGAGTAATTTAAAATACAAAAGAATGAAAACAAAAAACCAACATCGTAAAAGCATTGTCTTGGTACAGTTGTGTTCAGATACGGATTGTGACTTATTTAAAAAAATAAGACCAAACTTTTTTTGTTAAAAATTTTGCATACTTTTTTTTATTTCAAACACCATCAATATCACAAAGATAAAGTTACCTTATTATTATAGAGCTCATTGAATTGCATATCCATGCCAAAAATGATTCACCTATCTTTCATAGTTTCAGAAAAAAGTGTACAAAAACATGGAAAAATACAAGTTAAGGGAATATGCAAAAAAAGTGCACACTAGCAGAACAGAGAGACGTCATTTTAAAATTTCACGTTTTATGAGTTTAAATGTCCAAAATCGACAAAATAATATTACACGTCGATAAAATATACCATCCTGGATTTTTTAATTAAAAAGAAAAAATCCCATTTTTAACACAAATAAGTACTGGGTGCCCTTAAATAAACTACATAACCATTACTAAAATTGTACTCTATTTAATAGACATACTTGTGTATCTAAACTATATTTAATAGACTACGTAATTAAATTCCAATCCATGACAATCCGTGTTGTAAAGAACTCTGTTCGGATCCGATTTCCCCCGCTGGTACCGGGTAAAACGGATCACAAAACAGGGGTAAACATATTCAGAAGGAAATCTTATTGTTTCCACATTCATAATCCTCATATGAACTTTTTACGTCCGAAAGCATTAACACAGTGTTCGGATACCACAGTGCACATTTCCGGCATTGAATCCAGTCACATGCCATGTCTATCTGATACTTTACATACGTTGTAGAGCGATTCTGCTTCACCTTGTTGATGTTGTTCTGTCATCCAGGACAGATGTCTTCCAATTGCTTTGAGATTCTCTAACGTGGATCGCGGTATCTGAATAATATATGTGCACCTTGAATAGTACTGTAAAACGTGCATTAAAATGCTTAAAATGCAACACGCAATAATTACATTGGTTGATTTTTTACGAACAGCTGGACAACAGTAACAAAAAAGAAGGAAGACAGCTCTCGAATGCATTATTTCAGGGTTCATAGCATATAGCGATCTATCTTAATGACAGGTGACAGAACACTCTTCAAATTGGAATTACTTATTTCCATTTGATCCGCCAGTAATGAGCGCGCAATTAAAAACAACCCGATTTCTCCCAGTTCACCCTATTATATACGCATCCAAATGCAAATATTTGTAAAATATGAGCTGACGCCTTGATTCTGCATCTATATGCATTATAAAACTTCCTCCGTTCATTCCCCTTAAGATGAAACGTATCTTCAAGGTATAAAACATCTCACGAGTAATATGTAAATATCCGCATTCCACTTACTTATAACTGTTAGCACCCATTATATAATACTGCAAAATTATTATTATTATTATTATTATTATTATTATTATTATTATTATCTTAATATATAAAAAAATTCGTGTCACGTTGTTTGTCCGCGATGGAATCCTAAACTACTGAATCGATTTTAATAAAATTTTGCACACTGTGTGCAGTTTGATCCAACTTGAGACTTAGGGTAGTTTATAAGTAAATTTATAGTCGCATTATTTTTTATTGCAAATTATTTGTTTATTATTTAACAAAGAGTTATAATTATCTGTGAGTTCCATACGATTCTAACAGATGGCGGTGAAATTATATGTGAGTTCCATACGATTCTAGCAGATGCGGTGTAAGGTAATTCGGTAAGTTAATTGGTTTATTATTTAACAAAGAGAGATCCAGGTGGCTGTGCTTTTTGTTGCAACCGCGAATTTCAATTGAATTACAAATATTGTTTAATTCATAATTTAAGTGTGTTCAGTGTTTATTTTATTTTCAACATTATTAATTTCGTGTGTAAGTATTAGTTTTAAGTAATCTGGTTGAAAGACAGCAACTTAATTAAAAATTTTAACGTATACCTTAGCACAGCAACGCGTGGCCGGGACTTCTAGTTATTATTATATAATTACAAATACGAATGAGATGTACAAAGAAATTAAACATAGGCTCAACTCTGAAAATGTAAATTATTTTGCACTACAAGGACTTCTGTCGTCTCAACTTCTTTCATGTAACATTTAACTTAAAATATGTAAAACTCTTATTCTCCCTGTTATATTATATAGATGGACTCTTACTTTAAGGGGTGTGGAGCGATGGTGAGGCCAGTAATTCACTATGGTAGTGAGATTTGGGGGTTTCAAAGAACGGAAATACTAAATAAGGTAGGCCCTATATACGCATTTTCTAAAATATATTACAGGACTTAGTAAGGCCGTTTCTAAGTGGAATTTTATGCGAATTTGGGTCATTTCAGAACGACATAAACTGAAAAATTCGTGTACTCAAGTACTGGTTACGGCTAATCCAACGTGAACAAACAATGCTCAGAGCAATTTGTTACGACCACCAAATTAATAACGCAAATGTGTAATTCTGGGCACACGAGGTTAGGTGAGAACTCCAAAAGATTGGGATGGGTTGGGTATGGAAAAAAAGGACTGAAAATCGCAAGAATGTGTGGAGAAAAATAAGAAGGAGGTATTCAGATATAAACCAACAAAATATTTTCGCCAAATGTGCGGGAAAACGCTCACTGTTTTTACAAAGAGACCTAAAACAAGTATGGGGAAAGAATCTTATATACTCAATCAAGGATTTAAAGAGAGATGAGGGCTTGCTTGGTTTAAGTTAGAGGCATGGACATTTTTAAATTTAGCGACGATCACGATATGCGAATATGTCCAATGATCGGGAGCTTTGAAGACGAGATACATATATTAGGAAAATGTAACGATTTGGAATATTGGAGGCGTCAGTTATTACCGGAAAGATTTCTAGATTCAAATCGTGAAAGATTGGCATGCTACGAGTTATTGGTAAGCCCGAAAATTGGATAAACTTGGATAAATTTCTGGACAAAACGCGGAATATAAGAACAACACTCATTCATGAATAAATAAAAATGTTAACAAATTTCAATACTATTGCTTCTTAATAATTCAACATAACAAAGTTAATGTATAATGTAATTGTATTGTTATCTAATTGTAATATTATTGTGTTTTCTTCTTTGTTTTATGTTATATTATTACCTAAATGGGGATTAATTTTGAACACGAAAAAAGCAAAATATTTATGAATTGGTGAACCAGAACAAAATTTAATTTTGGAGACTGGAGTAACAATAAAATCTTGCATTGAGATCACATAATTAGGAATTAAAATAAATAAAAGAGGGAGTTATGAAGAGGAAATAAGAAATAGAAATAATAAAGTAAAATTTGCAATTGCTTGCCTCAATGGAATATCGTGGGATAAAAATAAAAGTAATAAAAATAAAATGAATATATATCATACAATTGTTAAAAGCATCATTACTTATGGAGCAGAATTTTGGTCATTAACATAGATAGATCATTTGTTGATTAATGTCTTTGACATCGTCCGATTCCTAATAGCCAATTTTGTCGGTCCATCCAATCTCCTGGTTGTAGACGTTTCTCCTTCATGTATAAACATATTCCCTGACTCCGGGAGGTTTTAGGTCTTCCTCTGCCTCGTCTTTCCTCAGGTTTCCATTCCAAAACAGATGTTGGTAGTCGATCCTCTTCCATTCGCTGGACATGTCCGTACCATCTTAATTGCCGAGTTTTAATATAATCTAAAATAGTGTCTTCAATCTTCATTTTATCCCTTATAACTGAGTTCCTAATTGTTTTCTCTTCTTGAAATTCTTGCTGCCCTTCGTATAAAATCAATTTCCATTGCTAAAAGATACTCATTTGTTTTGGTTGTTAATGGCCAAAGTTCTACTCCATGAGTAATTATGCTTTTAACAATTGTATGATATATATATATATATATATATATATATATTAATTTTATTTTTATTACTTATATTTTTATCCCACAATATTCCATTGAGGCAAGCAATTGCAAATTTTCCTTTATTATTTCTATTTCTTATTTCCTCTTCATAACTCTCATTTTTATTTATTTTAATTCCTAAATATGTTATCTCACTACAAGATTTTTATTGTTTCTCAAGTCTCCAAAATTAAATTTTGTTCTGTCTTCACCAATTGATAAATATTTTGTTTTTTTTCATGTTCAAAATTAATCCCCATTTTTCTTATTCTTCTATTAATTTTCTAGTAATATATTCTAAATCTTCATAATCTTGTGCAATTAACAATTGATCATCTGCAAAATGTAAGTTGTATAAAGTTTTGTTGTTTGAAATAGGAATTCCCATGCTTGAACATTTTCTCCTCCAATTCTTTAATATTTCATATACATATATATTGAACAGAGTCGGTGATAGACAACAACCTTGACGAAGAATTTTATTTATCGTAAAACCATGACGATTAACATAAAAAACAAATAAGTATCATTGGCAACGGAAATGGATTTTATACGAAGGGCAGCAAGAATTTCAAGAAGAGAAAAAAATTAGGAACTCAGTTATAAGGGAGGAAATGAAGATTGAAGAAACTATTTTAGATTATATTAAAACTCAGCAGTTAAGATGGTAGGGACATGTCCAGCGAATGTAAGAGGATCGGCTACCAAAATCTGTTTTGGAATGGAAACCTGAGGGTAGACGAGGCAGAGGAAGACCTAAAACCTCATGGAGTCAGGGAATATATTTATACATGAAGGAGAAACATCTACAACCAGGAGATTGGATGGACCGACAACATTGGCTATTGGGAATCGGACGATGTCAAAGACATTAATCAACCGATGTAATGTTATTGTTGTTATTATTATTATTATTATTATTATTATTATTATTATTATTATTATTATTATTATTATTATTATTATTATTATCATTTTCCACCGTTGTGATCTCGGGATTCGACGTTAACGCAGCTGGTACGGTTTCGATCCCCTGTCGGGAATAATTTCCTGCGTGAAGTTTTTTTTTTTCTTTTTTTGGTTTTTTCCTCACCTCTAAGACAAATGTCGGAGAACTTTAAGTTCTAAATGGTCCTCGAACATAATCTGGCCATCACAACTATCTACGTAACATTCGCCTTGTTTAATATGAATAAATGAGTGAATGGTGAGTCCTGTCTTAAATGTTCGTGTTTTTTCGGAGGTTGTTTTCACATCGATATGATCACTCATGCATGTCCTTGTGTTGTCAAAGAAGTAATTGTGTAATCCAAAGTTGAATTGATCATTGCTAAAGACACTTCCTCCAGTACAGCTAATTGACACGGTCACTGCTAGAAGGCCCTATATCAGGGAGTAAGTGCATTTTAGCATGAAACTAAACATTTAAGTGCTCAATTGCGGCTATATATGGAAGTTGGAGGTCAGTCCTTTCAGCACAGAATGTGTATCTGTAGCTAAGTGAGGTTGTTAAATCAGTAGTTAAATCATTTTTACATAAAAATTGAAGAAATGGTCTTTAGCAATGACCAATTCAATTACAAATCTTCTCTCCACAGATCATGAATTTGTAATGCCCGGTTGTTATGGGAAATGTAAACGCACCTATAAAGGAAGAGGCTAAATGTACGTAGAGGCATTATTATTATTATTATTATTATTATTATTATTATTATTAGTATTAGTATTAGTATTTTTATATTATTATCATTATTATTACTATTATTATTATTATTATTATTATTATTATTATTATTATTATTATTATTATTTATTATTATTATTAGTGTTCCAAAGTTGTGTGAACCACAATCACATGTTATAACCACGGAAACACTAATAACTAAGTAACTCACTGACACTATGGAACGCGTAGGTTCATGGTCACAAGGGCATAAAGCTCTCCATACAGCCCTATTCTGAGATGTTTCCTAATCACCTCCTGTATAATCTAATTCCCTCGAGTCATGGTTAAGTTAATCTCCCACCTAATTCTTTGCCTACCTATTGGGCGCTTTCCCTCTGGTTATCCTACAGTTTCCATGCTCATCTTCCATTCCCAATTCGTGCTACATGTCCTTCCCATCTCAATTTACGAGACTTAACTGCTGTTATTATAACTGGTTTCCATAAATATCATGTAACTTACTCTTATGTAGTATCCTCCATTCGCCTGTCTGTTTACATTTCTTTGGTCCAAACACTTTTTCCTATGAACTTTATTCCCAAATACTCGTAATATTTTCTCCTCCCTTAAAGTAACAGTCCATGTTTTGCATCCATATAATGTAATCAGGAGAATAAGAGTTTTGTATATTTTCAGTTTAATGTTATTTGAGAGTAGATGATATCTAAACGTGCTGCACGGTCCAAAGAATATGTCTCTATAAATTAGAAACTGAAAGTTTCACATGGCCATTTGTATGTTAAGGAATCCTAATTAAGAAAATAACATGTTTTAACCAAACAAACTGAGTTAGATCTTAGCGATTTGATGCTCGTATTTGGAAAGATCTCGGATACAATTCCCATGACCTAACAATCTGACTGCAGTTTTGTCATGGATTTCTTCAATCATATTGGAATTTCGATATTATGTTCCATTTCGACAAAATCATTTCATATTACCAATAACACTGGTTAACGTGATTTTTGTCTCATGAGTACCAATACTTGTACTTAATGAAGTTTTTTATCGTGTTTTCAAACATGTATTCGGAATTTCTCCATCACCCACAGATTTTTTATTTCTATTTCAATTAATTGATTTCAATTATTATTTTTAATAAACGTTTTTTCGTCCATTTGTACATTGTAAAATAAAACAAGGAACACTTTCATCAGGAGATTTCAGCTATGGAAAAGAGATATCAAGGCAAATGGAATCCTAATATGCTGGCCGATTATTGTTGGACCATCAAGAGGGATGCTCCACAGGCGAAATATAGCAGAAAATCGTCATTTCTTACTTTCTAGGTGAGTCCGAATGTTCGAATATTGTGTAGTTACGAATTAGAAAATAATAAAGTGTTTGAAATTATAAATTCCTGTCTGTCGGAAACATTGCGTGATGGAGAAAACTCGATATCATATTTGAATTCAGGGAAAAAAATACTGTCAGAATAACATATTTTTCTTTCTGAGACAAAAAAAAATGTTTGTTGCTTAGTGTAATTAATCACCAAAATCAGTGATCTTCAATATAAACTTATGATGCATACAGCCTGTAGGAATATAATCGAATGGCATGGGCGTGATTTAATGTTATATGTTAAATTATATGTTAGCAAAAATTAAATGAAAATACAGTTATTTAATGTAAAAATATCGTTCCAATTTAATTTACTTTGTGTTCCATTTTCTATTATTCCTGTAAAAATGTATATAGGAAGAAACCATGTAATTTCCGTTCATTTGTTCTTACACATTACAGTATATGAGAGCGTAAGTCACTCTTCTCTTAATATTCCCCATTTTTACACGCTTTATATTAGCTTGACCTGTATCTATCTATCTATCTATCTACCTATGTAACGGAATCTTTCAACGCGATTTTCACCCACTTAAAATCATCGGATCGACTTGAAACTTTGTATACTTCTAGAGGACCCGTGACAATACAATAATTTCATATTTGTTTTCTAAAATCCTGGCCATAATCATCAGAAAATCAAAAAACGTGTTTTTGTATCAATGTAACGGAATCTTTCAACGCGATTTTCACCCACTTAGAAACATTGGATCGACTTAAAACTTTGTATACGTGTAGAGGACCCGTGACAATACAATAATTTCATATTTTGTTTCTAAAATCCAGGCCAGAATCATCCGAAAATCAAAAAATGAAAACTGGTATAATAGGTTGCGGACATGTCGAGTTTTTAGTCAATCGTTGTAACAGCTCAGTTGGTAGAGCAGTGAACTCTTAGTGATATATAATTTCAGTAATCCATATGTCGCTGGTTCAAATCCGGGTGGGAGGGTTTTTTTTATAGAAGAGTATTACTTTTAGCTCATACTACAATAGTATCGAATTTAAAGATATTTACATTTTTATCTTATTCTGTAAAATATTAAAACTAAAAAATAAAAAAAAATAATAGTTTTAAAAAACTAGAAGAACACGCTTTATTAGAAAACTAAAAAATGAAAAATAATTTTAATTTCCAATACGCTTGGGATAAAATAAAGTGGTCAACAAAAAAAATCATCTCCAACACATATAGAATAAAATTAGAATTATCAACAAAAGGAAAATAATTTTACCATCAAAAGCGTGGGGTGATTTTTATGATTTTGTACATTTTCTTCTTAGAGAGCTTACTTTTACCAATATCTGTTTATTATCAAATATAATAATTGATATAGAGCACCCCGCGCTTTTGATGGTGAAATTATTTTCTTTTTGTTGATAACTCTAATTTTATTGTATATGTGTTGGAGATGATTTTTTTGTTGACCACTTTATTTTATCCCAAGCGTACTGGAAATTAAATTCATTTTTCATTTTTTAGTTTTCTAATAAAGCGTGTTCTTTTAGATTTTTAAAACTATAATTTATTATCTTCTGCTTAGTCAGCATGGATACGAGATCTACCAATTTAGGACAGGGTAATTAGCGTAAAAAACCTCGCATTAAAAAAAAGCCATAGCCACTTTTTCAACGAGCTAATTAGCAGATAAATCGTGGGAATTCAATGTATATGTTTCGGAAAAATCGGTGCGCGGCAAGTAGATGAAGGTGCCAAAACGATATTTTTTTCACTTTTCAGTTATGAAGAAAAACAGGTTTGGAAAAACAAAAAATAGCACGTTATAGCACTCAAAAATGTGGAAAATAAGCTCTCAACAGATAATATCGGTTCACAGCCTTTTGCCAATAAAAATAATAAATAATTTTAAATGACGAAGAAGAAGTGTCGTTTTCACCATTGTATTACTAGGCCCATAATATTTGCATATTCATTTTTAGTGGCTTAAATTTTAGTCTTTATGTCGCTTATTTATCATGAAAATTGTGTGCAAAAGTAACTAACTTTCTGCACTGTTCGCAGAAATGTAAAAAAGGCGCCTCAGGAATTTGCCATCCATATGGCTAATAATAGTCTCATACCAAATCTTCAAAATGATTTTTTGTTCCTCAGGAGTTGCTCTACACCCCCCACGAATAATAGCCTTTTAAGTTCAATTAAATATCTTAAAGACACCTATGAATATCGTGCTATTTCGGTCTGACGCACCACTAGATGAGAAAGGTCGGCGTGGTGGGGAAATTTTCTCGATGCTCCAGCTGCTCGAGCGCTGAAAAGCAAACTCTTGCGTTCCCTCAACATGACGGCCCTCCGGCGGCTTGTCAGACTGAAATAGGCCGATTTTATTATTAGTGTTTGTGTTTCAGGTTTTTAACTGTTATTTACGTGTTTTTGATTACATGGGGGTTGTAGAGCAATCCTTCAAGAATAAAAAGCGCTTTGAACATTTTCTATTGGACCATTATTCGCCATATGGATGGCATATTATTGAGACATATCTTCTTACATTTTAGAAAATTGTGCAAAAATTTATATTTTTTGAACAAAATGTTCACGATGGATAGGCATCGTAAAAGACTACAATTTAAGCCCCAAAAGAGTCTCTACAATATTGCGGGCCTAGTAATACAATGGTAAAAAATTGCACTTTTTCATTGATTATAATAATTTTTTACAAAAATGTATGAATCGATTTCATCTGTTCAGGGCTATTTTTTCATCTTTTTGATCGCTATAATGTGCTACTTTTTTGCTGGTGTATTTTTCTTCATACTGTAAAGTAAAAAAAAAAATACTTTTTTTGCACCTACTTGCCTTCATCGATTTTTTCGAAAACATGAATTGAATTCCTATGATTTTTTAAAAAGTGGCCAGAATTTGTTTAATATTCTAATTACCCCGGTCTAATAAGCTTCCATACAGTATGTTGTTCAGGGTTTTTGATATAAAAAACCTGTGGTCCACGGCATTTCACTACAAAATTCTAATTGATGTGCCAGATATGTATTATGTATCTTGTATCATTCTGTCACAATTATCACTACTAAGTATCGTATTCCAATCTAACACCAACCTCTAAACACTACAGAGTTCCCTAGAATACCTAGAATGCTCCATACAGTAGAACAATGGATACGAGAGGAGGAATTTCCAAATTATCGATAAATTAACGACTCACGAAGTGAGGAGTGAAATTATCTAGAGAATTTTGAAATCAAGAGTGGCATTTGTTAGGGCTATTTAACGAATAAAATTAAGCTGTTTACTCACAAATCATTATTTAAATATAGTTATTTTAAAATATTTATATATTTAATGTAAACGTCGATGTTTGAAAACAAATGAGAAACGTTATGTTTCATTTGTTCATCATTGCAACCAGATCATATATATATATATATTGGCAAATAGAATCGTAATATTGTAAGAATACACCCCTAGTGGAGAAAAAATGAAACACATCATTACAGGTTATTGAATAATTTCTGATGTCCTATGATGTAAATATGTCAATTATATTTTTCTGCAACATTAATTCCTGGGAAATAATACGTTTAAGAAAGTGCAAAGAGTGGTTTCTATTCTTATGGTATAATCAATTGCTAGGAATGATTTTCTATTATATCTCCCAAGCAGAATCTGGTTACATTCATGCACTATATATACAATCAGGGACCAACTTGATAAAATGAAGGCGATAAAATGAAAGTGATAAAATCGAGGTGGAAAAGACTGTGATTGGTTGTAAATCAAAATTCATTGAAAAGTGATTGGTCATTGACTGCCATTTGGGGAATGAGTTAAGTAGTCAATAAAAATTGCATATATCATTATTAATTCCACTTGATGCGCCTAAAAGTAAACATACCAAGAAAAAATAGCATTGCCATCTAATTCCCTCATAAGATATACAACTACCTCAAAAGTTTACGGCCAAAATTATACAGATGGTAGAGGGTTAAAAATGGAGTGTTTTGATATAGGGATCCAATGGTCAAATATACATATTTCAGGCGCCCGATATTTTGTGAAGAACGATTTTGTAAGCTCTTTTCGTTTGTACAGTATACAACCTTCTGCTGCTTTAACATTTTGGGGCCGGAATTTTTCTTTTGGGGGAACATGAAGTCGTTAGTGAATGAAAACCTAGTAGACCCGGATGAGGAATTGCTTGCTAGTCTCATAGCTGTCTTTGAAATAGTGTGGTAAAGTGTTATCCGGCGTTGTATATACTGGGTGAAAATTGTTTAAACCGACAAATTCTGGGAGGTTGTAGGGGACACCAAAACAAATATTTTTCCCTAATGTCATTTTTTCCTATGATGATTATTTAAACCGGTAGAGGAAGATTTCTCTGGCGGCAAATTAATTAAACCAACAAACACTTTTGCATTTTGTATTACCAAGAGACAAAACATTAACACAACGCAATTACCTAAATTACAGTAGATGTTCAAAAATGCCTCCATTGACATGTAAACTAAGGTTACACCGGCGGATCATGTTCTGTCTAACACGGGCAAAAACTCCAGGAGCATCGTTAATTGCTCCTGCTGCTGCTACTATCCGGGCAACCAGATCCTTTTCTGATGCAACAGGAGTTGCGTAAACAAGGTTGCACATCTCTCCCCACACAAAAAATCCAAAGAGGTCATATCTGGGGATCGAGCAGGCCATGGTACAGGACCACCTCTGCCAATCAACTTTTCTGAAAACCGTTGGTTCAAGAATCAACGCACACGACGAGTGAAATGTGCCGGCGCCCCCGTCATGTTGGAACCACATACGTTGTCTTGAAGGAAGCGGGACGTCTTCCAGGAATTCTGGCAATGCTCTGGCGAGAAAATTGTAATAGTGTTGGCCTAGGTAGGAGATATGTTCCAATTAAACAGTCCTCAACAACACCGGCCCACACATATCAGTGTACTCGTTCCAGGTGTATCGCTCCATTAGTAACAGATACATTTCACTACTACACTGGTGGACAAAACAATTCCTACCATCAACAACAGTTGCAGTCAAGACAACTGAAGAGCGTAATACGCCCTCTACCTCATAGGAAAAAATGTCATTAGGGAAAAACATTTGTTTTGGTGTCCCCTATAACCCCCCAGAGTTTGTCCGTTTAAATAATTTTCACCCTGTATATATATATATATATATATATACTGGGCATTAGTTCCTTCGGAAGGTAAATAATGCCGTGGGGTCCGTGTCGGAAACTCAAGCCTGGAAAAGAGGCCTCTGTCCAAAATTATCGGCTCTTTCACGCCCAGATTTCAATTGCGAAGCTAATTATCTTGGCTGATAAAAATCTCGTTAAATAAAATAACATAACACATTCAACACATGCTCTGAGGTGTCAGTTGTTGATTTCATTGCTGTGAGATGTAAGTTGTTTGTCACTATAAAAATAAGTATGCATTTCCGACCATTATTTCCCTATCTCAAATTACTCGTGTCATATTTCTCTGTCATTTGTATAATATTCAACCCTAAAGGATTGAGACATCCTGCATTCAACTGATGAATGATTTTGACTGTCTGACTGACAATGCCCCATTCGTTCCTCGTGGGAGCATGGGTGCTCCCCCGCGGGAGTTCAATAACAAGCTAATTTAGTTACGCTCATTTACCTACAGATGTCTACGAGTGACAAATGGTTAGAACATCTCCTCATAGGACATCTAATAGGCAACTAAGGTCTAAGGTATTAATTACTTGGATGGGAGAAGGTCGGATACAGTTTGGTACAGAGGTCTCTTTATTCAGGCTTGCGGTTCTTTAACGAGCCTAAAAATCTTCAACTCGGGATCCACGGTTTATAGTCCCTCCCGGAGGAATTGTCCCTTGGATTTTTCCATCCAGAAATTCATCGAAAACTCCGGGTTTGAACCCACATTACTCGAAACTAGAGGCAATGAACATAACCTCTAGCCCACCGCGCCCGATATAAATGATTTTAATGTATAATAATTTAATATAAAATTATTCGATCAAAATAAGTTACTAATAACATGAAATCCGTATATCAGAACACACAGCCAACATCTCTAACTGTTATTGAGCTATTATTTCTGTTTATATTATTAAAATCAATATATTACTAATTACTTTCTTCTGTATTATTGATTATAATCACTCACATTATATGGTTTATATTATTTTATGTATATCATTCTCCATCGCATTAATTCTTTTGTTAGAATAAGTCTTATTCCCAATGCAGTATTATTTTTTATTTGTATGTGTCATAATTTATGTAAAAATGAAACTGGCCCCTAACTTTAAATGTATAGGCTATATTCTATTTGTATTATTCGTGTAACTGAACTGCACCCGAGCACGAGCAGTTGCTCATTCGGGTGTCAATACTGTATATAACATTTATTTGTAAATAAAATTCATTCTTATTCATATTATTATTATTATTATTATTATTATTATTATTATTATTATTATTATTATTATATTAATCTATCAACTGCTTTTACTGTCATGATTTTGACAATTAATTTCATACATCTAAACGTTAACAGTACAACTAGGTATCAAATTTTCAAAATTTTAAAAGATAATAGATTACATAGTTATCTACAAATAAGAGTTTGTTGTGATACCCCTTCATTAACAATCAGTTTTTATTATAATGTTTTCATAAAATAGATTTAATTTCGATGTTTACAAAAGATGACTGGTTTACCTCTTAAGGGTACCCGTACAATAGGCCATGAAGGATCATGAGTGTATTTGCACTCAATTGCACGAAATATAATTAGGATGGTTACCCCGAGGAAATTTTCCGGATCTTGTTTTATAGAAGACTAAGTGGGGTAAAAAATTACAGGCATTAAATAATAATGCATTACGAAAAATTGTAAGGAATTATGGTAGATCCCTTTATTGAGAAAGACGACTGTTTTCACCAGTAGAGTATTTAGGCTGAATATTTATACCATGCCCATACTTTTTCCTTTAACTTTCATACTTTTCATTCTCACTTTATTACTTTAACATAATTCACTAAATAAAAATGCAATTAATAAATCTTGTTACATGAAGAAGTCCACCGCCGTGGTCTAGGGGTAATGTCGTTTCTTCAGACACAGCGGGCTCAGGTACCATTTCTGATCACGACATGTTTCCTTGCTGTTCTTTTTCTTTTTAACTTTTTCATCGTCTATAAGACGAATGTCAACAAACTTCACAGCCCAATTAATCCTTGAACGCCACCTGGCCACCATAATTACATTTGCCTTGATTAGGGGTCCTCATCTAGGGGATATGTGGATGGCGACCACAAGGTGCCCAAGCTGAGCAAAACATTTCTTCCACTTACTTGTGTTTTGCACTCTTTTAACTTTACTATCTAACCTCTCTTGGTTAATTCTTGTTTTTTCGACCCCGACGCTATTAGGGCATCCGAGGGCTATGGAGTCTTTCCTATCTTCCATTTCTTCTTTCCTTTATTTTCTTTTCTTCTCCAGAAAAGCCTGACTAGAGGCTATAAGATGGCAGCCCCATCACTGGTCTTGCCTTCCTTTGGCCAGCAACCAATCGAAGGGACTATTATTATGCTTTCAAATCTTATACGAGAATTTCCCGGAAGTTGGAGGGAACATTTTCTATAGGATCGTAACAGGCCTTGGCCTAATACTTGGAAGGAAGAAGAAGAAGTATGAATATATGGGTGAATGGTATGTTTTGCTTAAATGCTCGTGTTATCTCGGAGGTGTCCTCTGTATTGAACTGTTAACACTGAGGTGTTCCATGACCTTGTGTACTCAAAAACTAAGCATGTGATCAAAAGTTGCGGCTTGTGTCCTTATAAAGCCCGAGCGACATGAGATATTATACTAAGACAAGGAGAGTATTGTGAGCTGAATTGGATTAATTATACTTAAGGAATTTTACAAAATGGGAGGCAAAGTGTATAATGCCACAAGTGTTTTTATTGAAATATTATTAGTTGACCTACGAAAAATTTTACACTGAGCATTTACAAGACTAATACAAAAAAGCAGCATGAAATGTTCCAATTATGTAATGCTATACATTTAATTTGTTAATGCAGGATCTTAAAAGATACGTTTTTGAATTGATGCTGAACGAGTTATATGTGTTTAGGTGGGCAGTACAATTTCCCGAGTGTTGGTGACAGGAAAAGTCAAATCAACTGGAAAACGTAATATATCCATCAAATTACTCTCCCTCTATCATCAAAGCAGACACCAAATTGCCTTGAATTTCATTTCGTTACGAATTTAGCGAATTTTGATTCTTTCCTACAAAAAAAGTAAATTGTTGTTGTCTCACTAACATTCAAAAATAGTTTCATGTATTTTAACAAGAATATTAGTCTCAATTCCAGCGCCGCGCCGTGACCCAGCGGTTTAAGCTATCATGCCTTGTCAAAGTGCAATGGGGTATTCCATATTAGAGAAAATATTTTCTCATGGAATTTCAATTAGTACAGGTCCAGTGCCCTTCAATCATCGTGAGAAATTTGGCTAGCCGCAATATAATCAGCTGCTCCAGGTTAAAAAACCAGGTATAACGCCTCGAGGATTCAACATGCTAAGCACGAGCCATCCTTATACTATCTGATGATCGTCCACTTCTGTAATTGCCACGTGTGGATGTGAAGCCAGCAGCCGGCAGATAGGCCTCTAATGCAGGGGAGTTTTATGATACTCTCAGAATCCTAAAATTCTCAAATAAAAATATAAAGATAGGATTGTATCTTAAAATTCTTCTTCTTCCTTTCATGTGATAGACCTAGTGGTCTGTTACGGTCTCAATCCAACGTTTGAAGGGTCTGCCCAAAGATCTCTTGCCTGGTGGCTGGTAATTTAAGATCTGACGTGGTGTTCTTGTTCTGCTCATTCTTAATTTCGTATTGTGGCTGAAAATAATTGCATTCTGACAATATAAAAATTACACAAGTATTACGATAATTTTATTAAAAAACGCAGTCTAGTGATAGGCAATTACTTCCATTATCCAATTAGGTTTTCTGGTGATTTTTTTAATTTATTGATTAGTCGATTATAAATATTTGTAACAAATGCTTTAACCAATGCTGTTGGCATAGGACACAATGTAACATTTCCCATATAAATTCATAACTTCATCTTAATTAGATATATATCATCTTAATTATTTATATATATATATATATATATATATATACATATATAGGGAAGTTCGGATAATGTGGGCCTTTCTGTTTTAGTGGACCCTGTTAATATTTTATTTAATTGGTGCTGCCCTCGAACAGAAAATATTTTAACTTCTTCCCCTAATCAACTTTGACGGGTTCAAGGCCAGTTTCTGTATTATTTGTGCGAAGAAGGGTTTACTTGTGATATTTATGAAAATTACCACTTTAAAAGTTTTTCAAGCTAAGAATCAATTCTTAATTACAAATGTTCAAAAAACTCCTAAATATATTATGTTATCTAGATGCTGTTTTAATATACTGACGGGTTTGGTTTGATATTATGTGACATGGTGGCTGTATAAAATAATTAAACATAACAAAGGAATTCGGTTAAAGTGGACCCTCTGGGTCCACTTTGCACGAATACATATATTTTATCAATGAGGATGCTATCTGTAAAAACCATTCACTTTATTAATTTTATTTAATATCCTTGTAATTTTACTATAACCCAAAGACCGTCGCTTTCTGCAGTTGAATGACGTATGAATGCTATAATTAACATTTGTTTCAAAACATTAAACAAAAATCAAAATGCTTTTTAATTATGATCAGTCAAAAATATTTTCTGAGTCTGTATAAAATAATATAGTAAATAAACTTAAAAATATACTAAAAGCTAAGGTGGTCTCTGGGGTCTACTTTATCCGAATATGGAAGTTAAAGTGGACCTGTCTTGTAATATAAAAATGTTTATAAATTATAAAGGTGTTTCCATATTTAAATAAAATAACAATGCTATTTCATAGTTACAACACTAATGATAACCACTGTAATTAAATAAAATTCAAATCCCGTAATTAAAAGAAGAAAAACAAAAAATTCAGAAGAGGGGTCTAAATTATTAAACGTTTCTCTCTCTCTCTCTCTCTCTCTCTCTCTCTCTCTCTCTCTCTCTCTCTCTCTCTCTCTCTATTTATCTATCTCTCTCTCTCTTATATATATATATATATATATATATATATATATACGATATGCTGAAATAGAATTTTTAACTCTGGATCACATACTTTTTGGCATCACAGGGACTGGAGGGCTTCACTCTATGTGTGATCAGTTAAATGTAGGTGGTCAACTTCGAGACAAAATAAAGATTTGAGAGAAGACGCGCCATTCAGTTATAATTTCATACTAAACAAAGCAATTATGATATGGTTGATATGGTATTCGGGGACTATTTAGGCATTAAATGTCCTCAACATTTGTCTTACAGATTTAAAATAATAACATCCCACACAGTAAACGCGACGATAATAAATCCAGATGATATGGAGCAATGATAAATGAAAATTGCAAGAATGCTAGCTGCAAACATGCAGCATAGTTGTCTCCTGAAAGGAATTACTCGTACAAACTTTGTATTTTCCATACAGTGGTGTAAGAGTCAGCTTACATGATTGTCATCGCACGGTTCCAGATATGATTTCCGGTTATATCATAGAAATCCTTCTTGGTGTATAGGATATGGAACGGGATCACCAAGTTCCATGAGGACAACTGACTACCTACTCCAATGAAAACAGTGAAATCCAGTTTAACTAACTCACTCATTGGCTCTATCGAACCCGTCTCCATACAACCCTAACCTGAGCTAAGATTTCCAATCATCCCCTGTATAATCTACTTCTCTCAAATTATGATTAATGTTATTCTCCCATCTCAATCTAATCTACTAACTCGGCATTTTCCCTCTAATTGTCCTACAAGAAGCTTCCATGCACCTCTTTCATTCCCCATTCGTACCACATGTCCTGCCCACCGCTGTGTATGAGACTTAACTGTTCTTATTATATCCGGCTTCCTATAAATAACATGTAGCTTACTGTTATGTAGTTTTCTCTATTCACTTGTCTGTTCATCTCTCTTTGGTCCAAAAATATTCCTAAGAACTTTATTCACAAATTCTCGTAATATTTTTCCCTCCCTTAAAGTATGATTCCATGTTTCGCATCCATATAATAAAAACTGAGAGAATTTTCAGTTTCACGTTTTTGGAAAAGAGTTGGGACGACAAGAGTCCCTCCGGTTTAAGCATTTTGAAATTAAGGATGAGGCACTAGGTTACGCTAACCACGTGCTTCCTTGCACTGTCGTCCACTACTGCAACTACTACTACTAATAATAATAGATGATAATAATAATAATAATAATAATAATAATGTTTTATTTTTTCTGGCAGAGTTAAGGCCACAAGGCCTTCTCTTCCACTCAACCAGCAATTGCTATTCAGTTACAGCAATTCAGTGGGTCTTGGCTGTTCGCGTCTTTCGTGTCATGGATTTCCATGTACGTCGTACATGATGATGCGACATGCCTGCTCAGCCGGCATCCTTGTATATCACAATACCTATATTAAAGGCTTCATCTCATCTTGTCCCATAACCTGGTATTAAACCGGATACTAGTATAGTGAGTAAAGCGATCATTTATCCTTACAAAATTATAAACTTTTTTTAAGTTTCACCAATAATTCATATACATTTTATAGAAACGCTTGTGACCTCAGTAGCATTGCTAATTATGCGAACGCCTGGCTACGGACAACACAAGGATCTCCTATGGAGAAGAGACAAAGCAACTTCTCTCGCACAGCTGTAACGCGTGTGTTCTAATTGAAGCTCTGCAGGCATTGTGAGATTGACAATTAAGTCCTCGGAATCCTTCTCCTCTATGAATAGAAAATGAATTCCTGAATATAAATTGTCAATTTGGAATCTAATTTATTCTCACTAATTTGCTGGCTTCCCAAGTTAATAAGAAATATAATATTTCACTTTATTTAGAATAATTTTTGTTAAGAGACTTTCTTTCTAATATGACAGATGTTGTAGGGTATTAAATCTTACGATTTTCTTGGACAGTTCCTGTTTTTAAAAACATTTCAGAATTCCGGAAAATATTATTTCGAGATTAATATTCATTTATTTGATAATTCGTGTTGGATAATAAAATATTGCTGAGTTCAATCAAAAGTTAATAAAGAATTAAAATCCTGCAGTACATGAAGCCCATTACCGTGCTGCCTGAATTACCTTGCCAACGTACAAAAACTAAAAATCCTAAATATTTTTTTAGAATGAATTCTTTTTAAATTCAATGCACAAAAACTATGAAAAACTAAGGTTAACTGATGTGGTTACTGTTACTGACTAGCATATAACTCTGCAAGGTAAAATAAAGCTATTATTACTATTATTATTATTATTATTATTATTATTATTATTATTATTATTATTATTTATTATTATTATTATTATTATTATTATTATTATTATTATTGTTATTGTTATT
This sequence comes from Diploptera punctata, assembly GCA_030220185.1. Taxonomy (NCBI): domain Eukaryota; kingdom Metazoa; phylum Arthropoda; class Insecta; order Blattodea; family Blaberidae; genus Diploptera; species Diploptera punctata. Next base: position 30,774 of record JASPKZ010008471.1, on the reverse strand, counting down.
GTTATTATTATTATTATTATTATTATTTTTTATTATTATTATTATTATTATTATTATTATTATTATTATTATTATTATTATTATAAAGTACAGTTAGTCAAGTGTTTAGCGTGATCTTAATTTCACTTTTCTCAACCCTTTCTGTTGGAGTTCCCATAACAATGCACATTATTCAAAATTACATTTTTCCCAATAATTAGTTCCTCTAAAAATTATTTAATACTGTTTACAATTTTAAAATACATTTAGTTTCTACAGTGGTCACCGCGATATATATTAATACTAATAAAGGATAGACGACCCTTAGGGCACAAAAGCAGAATGTTTTAAATAGAAAACACTTGAAAAAACAATATATTTATTCTTTGCATCCAATAAATTTTACATGAAAGGTATGTTTTAAAGAAAACTACGGAATTGGGATTGGAAAGGTTTAATCGGATTTCACTATGTATCAAGTTCCTTTCACAAAGTTGAGTGGACCACATCCCAGACCTCAAGAGGGGAGTCCGTTGTGAAAAGAGAGTAAAAAGTAACTCATAATCAAATATGTGTGTGTGTGTGTGTGTGTGTGTGTGTGTGTGTGTGTGTGTGTGTGTGTGTGTGTGTATGATTCTAATTACATGACATTATTAAAACTTTCAATGTCAGTCAAGAATACATTAAAATATACTCGTACCTAGTGTTTTTATTGATGTGCCTGTAATACTTTTATACTTGATGTGATTGAAATTTAACTCCGAAAAGTGATTTTTTCATGTAAACTATTTACGGAAATATGGTTTTTGAAGGAATGGTTTCCTGAATATGCTACAGGAGCTTTATCATTTCGTGGATAAAATATATTCTCGAATAATCTTTGAGTAAAGAATACAAATATGGCCTTTTTTCACGATTTTTTTTATAAATTAATTCAGACTAAACTGCTTAAGACATATATATATATATATATATATATATATATTAAAGCTAAAGTTATCCTTTATAAACACACAAAAGATAATAATGTCAGGCAATTGAAATTAGAGAAATATTTATTTATCACGAATTTCTTTTACCCATCTTTACAGTCTCCACCACTTAAACATAAAGAAAATTTTAAATGGTATATCAGAAAATCGAGCCAGGTCCCTGACATGTCAGCCAGACACGCTATCACGCAACAAATGCGGTCAAATTCGTACTTTATCTGATGAAGATATTTAGCAACTTCTATGAAAGGAATAATAAAATAGAGCTATTTACGTACAGGCCTCTCAGCATTTATATCAGTTTTTTTTAGATCAGATTAGATTAGATTAGAATAGATTTATTTAGCCTGGTGGAGTTAAGGACATTTGGCTTTCTCTTCCACTCACCATGACAAACATATATTACATCAGAATATAACAATCTCAATTAACTCTAATATTAAATACTAAATAAAAATTTGATCAAAAATATAATATCTATTATATTACGATCTATAACGCAACCAGTTAATGTTAGTTAAAATTAAGACTAAAACTAATAATAAAATGTATTCAAGCAAGACATATTAAATTGTCCCTGTCTAAAGTATATAAAAAACAAAGAAAATAATGATATAAAGAAAACTAATTTTACAATTGTACAATATTTAAAACAAAACAAATGAAAATATTTGTTATTTTTAATATTATTTTCATAAATAGTTTAATTTGTTAATTGTTAAAAGAATACTATCAGTGAGGTGTATAAGTTAGTTTGCTATTAAATAATTCTTTAGTTTGTTTTTGAAGGATGTTATAGTTTGACAGTCTTTGACATAGGGCGGAAGGGAATTCCATGTTTTGGTAACTGAGACCGTAAAAGATAATGAATAATATACATTGTGATGAGGAGGGACATAAAGGACAATGTGCTGATGGGATCGAGTGTCAAGATTATGTGTGTCGGATAGTCTGATGAAGTGGCGTGATAAATAATTAGGCGATGATGTGTGAAGTATTTTACAGAGAAGGGATAGGGAATGGACAGTTCTACGATCTCTTAGACGAAGCCACGATAATAGTTTCAGGGACGGTGTAACATGATCAAATTTGCGAATACCACAAATAAAACGTGCGCAAGAATTATGAACACGTTGAAGTCTTTGAGTGAAAATAATATTTAAGTCTGTAAAAAGAGTGTCACAATAATCAAAATGGGCATTGCAAGTGTTTCGTACTAACATTTTTCTAAGAGCGAATAGCAGACAATTTCTTACGTGATTTAATGAATGTATTATTGAGAAGACTGTTTTGCATGTATGGTTTATTTTTATATTCCAATTTAAGTTGTTGTCAATAAATACTCCTAGAATTTGTACTGTCTCACTATAAGGGATTTGAACTCCATTTAGTGACACATGCGAGACTGTGTTTAGGTTAATTGTAGATAATAGTCTCTGGTGCCCCATAATGATTGATTGTGACTTTCTAGGATTTAATTGCAGTCCATATTTAACTGTCCAAGTCATTAATGACTCAAGATCCTCGTTAATTTTGGCAACAGCGTCATTTAGAGAATATTATCAACAGTAAAAATGTATTGCTGACAATATATATTACATCATTAAAATGAATATAAAAACTTTCACAAAATGCATGACATAACTCAACAAAATAGATTGTAAATATGGAAAATGAGATCAATTTCAGTATATTATGTCAATAAATGAGAATTTGGCCCTAAATTTAAGAAATATTTTTATTTGTAAATGTTCTACTCAACAGATAAACCACTGTATAAAATTCCAATAAATACAAAATACGGCAGTATGTTGTAAACAACTATTATGGGTAAATATATTGGATGAAAATAAAATAATAGATCAAGTGACAAATTTTATATATTTAGGAAGTCACATTTCATTATATGATTACCAAAAAGACATATATAAAAATTTAATAAGATACAATAGCTTAAATGGGGTTTGACAAGAAATGTTGGAAAACCAATCCGAAAAAATATTCAAGTCAGATTTCATAATATAATATCTCAACCATCTCTATTATATGGTAGTGAATGTTGGACATTACGACAAACTGATAAAAGCAGATTCAACACATCACAAATGAGCTTTCTACGGTCAATAACAGGTGTTACCTTGAGAGACCAAATGAGGAGTAATGATATTAGAACTCAATGGGGTGTTGAAGAAATGACAGCGAAAGTCCAGCTTCATCAACATAAATGGAGACAGCACGTTCTTATAATTCCAGACCATCGTTTACCAAAAAATTATTATTATTATTATTATTATTATTATTATTATTATTATTATTATTATTATTATTATTATTATTATTATTATTAATAATAATATTATCATCATCATTAGATGTGAGTGTAAAAAAAATAGGTTACCGAGAAAAAAATTGGAGTTGTGTCCACCTGGAAGAAGAAACAAAGGAAGACCTCGAATCTCGTGGATGCAAGAAATAAGAACTGGAATGAGAACAAGAGGACTAGAGGACATGCAATGGGTGGATAGAGACGTGTGGAGAAGCAAAATAAAACTTTAGCACAGAAAGATATATAAACATTGAAAATCTGTATTTAAAATAAAAATTATTAGATGCGTTGATTATTTTTTAAATTCTAGCAAATGTTGGGAACACTGTAAAGGCTTTTTCAACAACGTAAATTCTTGAAACAAAAATTTTATTCCTCATATTTAATACTAGTGGTAAAGAAATTTATGATTTCAGAAATTAACGCAATTAATCGAAGAAAAAACTCGCTAAATATAACCGTGTATTGAATTAATTGGTTACAAATTTAGGAAATGTATTTTTTACGAAGGGCAGCAAGAATTGCAAGACGAGGAAAAATTAAAAACTCAGTTATAAAGAAGAAAATGAAGATTGAAGACACTATTTTAGATTATATTAAAACTCAGTAGTTAAGATGGTACGGACATGTCCAGCGAATGGAAGAGGATCGGCTATCAAAATGTGTTTTGGAATGGAAATATGAGGGAAGGCGAAACAGAGGAAGACCCTAAACCTCCTGGAGTCTGGAAATATATTTATACATGAAGGTGAAACATCTGCGACCAGGAGATTGGACGGACCGACAAAATTGGCTATTAGGAATCGGAGGATGTCAAAGACATTAATCAACCGATATATTTAATGTTGTTCTTCATAAACCCAAGCTATGTCAATTCGATATAGAAACCGGACAGTCATTAATGTTTTATCATCTAAATGATTTTTACCTCAATTCTACTTTTCTTTCTTTTAAAGCTCTAAATTTATTTTTAAGTTTCCTTCTTGCCACTTTCTTGCTTCATTCCCTCAATAGATTATATTTAGTACCAATTTTACTTTTTACACAGAGTATAATTTTTTTTCAATTCTATTATATTAATTCATCTATCACAATAAAAGAATGATTCAAACTAATAAATAGTCTCTCAAAAGCAATCGCTGTCTCATAACTCCAATGTCATGTAAATAGGTGTGTTCTGGCAATATGTAGCATATAACAAATAATTCCATAAGTTGTCAATTGCATTGGAACCTCCGAGTTGCGTTCGCAGGATACTCAAGTTACTGGTTTTCTCGTCGTTACCTCTCCATTAACAACATGCTCGAAAGGAAAAATCGCTGATAGGTATTAACAGATTTTTCTTCTGTTTCCAATTTTTCTATCGGAAGGAAACATTCGGAATAATTTGAATACTCAAATAGCAAGAGAAGTTTCGTGGCATCTTCGTCGTTGATAATATATATATATGTTATATTGCAAATTTTCGCGAATATAAGTATGATTCCAAGACGCGGAAAACCCTAGAAAACTTTCATATTCATACACACACATATATATATATATACATATATATATACACTAAAATTGTTGTACGGTTAATTTTGCGATAACTGATTATGTAATATAATTTAAACAGATCCTTACATAGGCCTATCAATCTACCTACAGTATTCTGCCCTAGGGCAGATCTTTCACTGCAATCATAGCATTTTCATGCTATGCTTTGCAGCTTTACTAGGGAATTACAGGTGTGGTAGCTTCCCGTTGCTTTCCGCACCAGTGTAATGATGAGGATGATAATGATGATGATGATGGCCGGTGACTTTCGGGGACCGATGGGCCCTAGGCTTCCTGACAATTGTCTCAGATGTGAGGAAAAACCCAAAAAAAGTAACCACACCCAGAAGCCTGAAACGGCCAGGAATCGAACCCGGGCCTGCTGCGTGACAAAAGAGCACGCTATCACGAGACCACAGCGGTAGATCTTAAATTCTAACTACTTTAATTGAGTATTTTGTGTATTTTATTATTACTTTCTAGTATTTTTCAAACACTTAGAATAAAGTTTCTGCGTAATTAATGTCGACAAAATAATGTTCATGTTGCATTCATACAATAATTACAAATAGGAATGAGATGCAAAAAGAATTGAGCATAGGCTCAATTCTGGAAATTGCACGCCATTATGCATTACAAGGACTCTTTTGTTCCAACTTCTCTCACAAAATCGTAAACAGAAAATATATAAAATCTTATTCTCTCAGTTACATTATATGGATGCGAAATGTGGACTCTTGCTTTAAGGTAGGAGAAAAGATTACGAGTATTTCAGAATAAAGTTCTTATATATTTTTTATTTTTTGGACAAAAGAGAAGTGAACAGACATAACAGTGAGCTACATGATTTTCATAGGAAACCAGATATAATAAGAAGAGTTAAGTCTCGTAGACTGTGATGAGGAGGATACGTGGCATAAATTAGGAATGCAAGGGGGGCATGGAAGCTTCTGGTAGGAAAACCAGAGGTAAAACACCCAGTTGGTAGATGAGATGGGGGAATGATTTGAGTGAAGTAGACTATACAGGAGATGATTGGAAATACTAGCTCCGAATAGGGATATATGGAGAGCTTATGTACGCGCAGCCATGAACCTATGGGTTCGTTAGAGCCAGTATTTTAGTTATTTTAATTTATGTGTATTTTATACAAAGTATTGCCTTAAATTTCAATTGCATTAATATATAGAAAGCTGCCGCTGATGGGAATAGGAAAAATGTGGAAACCGCTCATTAGCATCGCACTTTGAGGGGTTTGGTTTACCTGTGGTGTGAGCGTTTAACGTCACACGTGTAGTCAACTCAGAGGTAAGCAACTCGCAAGTTGCAGTTTATCTGCTAAATGAAGATACGTTATATTTATTTTGTTTCCAATGTTTTTATCTTAATTTGATGTAAGTTCATTTTGCATAATTATTTAATTAAAATCATATAACCTATATTGATATCTTACAGTGGTATTTAGAGGCATATACTTTTTGAATTCACTAACATAATTTGTTGCCCTCTAAGTGGGTCTTCTTTTCTTCTTTTTTTTCAGAATCAAGGAATACCCTGTCATGTACTGTATGTGTGTAAGAGTGCGCTTAGATATTAAAAATCAACTTTAGTTAGTAAGGATATGTTTTTAAAGATATTCCATAATAACCAACTACCGCAAAATTTACTTCGTTTGGTATTCACAGTAATATAATGTACGGTTAAAAACTATAATATAGTTACCTTGTAGGTCCATCTCCTCAACTTAAGTTCTTTTAAAACTCTGTAGGCCTTTCGGGATTAGTCCCATCATTAGCAGAATGCATTAGGTCCGTTCTTGTTGACCCTTGTTGAAACACTGACTTGGTTGTGAGAATTTTGTACAGAGGATTGTGTGGATTAGGTGTGTATTCATTGAGAATCAGGTTGTTGTTGATTTCAACAACAACAACAACTTGGTTGTGAGAATTTTGTACAGAGGATTGTGTGGATTAGGTGTGTATTCATTGAGAATCAGGTTGTTGTTGATTTCAACAACAACAACTTGATTCTCAATGAATACACACCTAATCCACACAATCCTCTGTACAAAATTCTCACAACCAAGTCAGTGTTTCAACAAGGGTCAACAAGAACGGACCTAATGCTTTCTGCTGATGATGGGACTAGTCCCGAAAGGCCTACAGATTTTTTGAGGAGACGGACCTACAAGGTAACTATATTATAGTTTTTAACCGTACATTATATTACTGTGAACTAATACCTCAACGGAAAATCACCATGAATTTTACTAGTATCGATTCGTTTGGTATTAGTGATTAAACATCAGGACTCTAAGTGCATTTACTTTTGTTCTCATTTTTTAGCAGTTGATTACAGAATAAATGGCACTATTCTGATAACATTGCTATATAATTTCATCAAGATAAACAGAGTGTGAATTGTAAGCTTATATATATAGGGAAGTTCGGGTAATGTGGACCCTTCTGATGGAGTGGACCCTGTTAATATCTTCTATAATTGGTGCTGCCCTCAAACAGAAAACCTTTTTAACTTTTTTCCCCTCGTCAACTTTGACGGGTTCAAGGCCAGTTTCTTTTATTATTTGTGCGAAGAAGGGTTTATTTGTGATATTTATGAAAATGACCACTTTAAAAGTTTTTTTCAAGCTAAGAATCAATTCTTAATTTCTGGTATTGAATATTACAAATGTAGAAAAAATTCCTGAATATATTATATTATGTACATGCTGTTTTAAAATACTGGCGGGTTTTGTTTGATATGATGTGACATGACAGCTGTATAAAATAATTAAACATAACAAATTCGGTTAATGTGGACTCTCCACGAGGATCTGGGTCCATTTTACACGAATACGTATATTTTTATCAACGAGGATGCTATCTGTAAAAACCATTCACTTAATTAATTTTATTTAATATCCTTGCAATTTTACTAAACCGAAAGGCCATCGCTTTCTGCAGTCGAATGACGTTTGAATGTTATAATCAACAATAATTTTTCAAAACATTAAATGAATATCAACGCTTTTTAATTATGATAATTATGATCAATCATATACATTTTCAGATTAATCTGTGTCTGTCTGTATAAATCAATAGGGTAAATAAACTTGAAAATAGACTAAAATCTAAGGTGGATTCTGGGGCCCACTTTATCCGAATAAGGAGATTAAAGTGGACCTTTCTAGTAATGTAAAAACTTTATAAAATATAAAGATGTTTCCATATTTGAATAAAATAACAATGCTATTTCATAGTTACAACACTAATTATAATCACTGTAATTAAACAAAATTCAAATTCCTTAATTAAAAGACGAAAAACAACAAATTCAAAACACAGGTCCAAATTACCCGAAGATTCTCTATTAAAAATTATGTAATTATTGAAAAGAAATTCTACCAATATAAATATCAGAGGTTATTCAGGGATGTTATCAAGTGTTTTGAGATAAAGAACCAATGGGTTTCCGGTAAATTATTACTAAGTAATACAATTTGTTTTTAGTGCATCAGGAATCGTACAGTTTCTAGAACCCATAGGCCTAACACATTTCCAACTTCTTTGTAGCCGCATCGATATCGAGAAATCATCAGTAATAAGTAGGCCTAGGCTGGTTATCTTAGGAATCATTCAAGAATAGAAAATATCCATTAAAATTACTATAATTACACTCCTTTTCTGTATTTAACATATACAGCTGATATGTATATTTTTGTGTACCACTTTATAGCAATGTACCCCATGTTATGGGTTCCTTTTATAAAAACAATTGACCAACATTCCTGTAAAACCTCTGAAAGTTTGTCGATAAAATTATTTTCCACTCTCTATATATCATTTTAATCGCATTAATTAAATGTCAAGGGAAATTTTGATTTTACACTACTTTTTATTATTTTATAATATAATAAAGCATTGAACTGTAGTCCTCTCCTCTACCTAATACAATTATTTTACAAAATTGTGATAGAACTCATTCACCGTGCAGAAATTACTTCTCGGTTTACTTAATCAAATATATCTATACATTTTGATTTTGTATTTTAGTTTTTACAACTAAATGCCTTGTGTAGTATATCTTCAAGAGAATTATAATGCTACTTCGTCTTTTTAAGGTGATTTTTTAATGGTTCAAATAGTAAATTTTAGTCCAATAAAATATCATCAGAACTGGACAAAACGGGATTTTTGTAAATATCCTACACTCTGATTGTTATATGTTTACAGTATATAAAACTGTAAAAACCGAAGAATGCTTTAGCTCTCAGTTTGCTGGTAGCAAATCCTATCTTTTATGGGGAAGGTTGGGTCCGAGTATCTGGCGCCTGAAAACTGGATCCTCTTAGCTAAGGCGTGGTAATCCTAACAGAACAGTTTCTTGTCCTCCAGGTTGGGGGTTGGGCGTGAGATTGACAATTCCACCCCGTAAAAATATAATACGTTGAGAAGCCCAAAGTTAATGAAGCTGGACTGATCAAACCATGGCGACTAAATGAGACAGTCGCCAGGAATAGAGAAGTCTGGAGGAGAATACGTTAGGGAAGCTATGACTCGACCCGAGTTTATATGCCAAATTTGATGATGAAGGTGTTTACAGAAAATTAAAAATATGCATAATTGTTAATTTATAAAATCCTTTGTGTTTAAGATTGTTAGAAGTCGAATAGTTTTAGAGTTCTGTCTCAAAGAAACATTATTAATCTAATATATGAAAACGAATGTTTGTTTTTTTGTTTTTTTCGTTCGTTCGTACTTTATGCACGGCCATACCGTTGATCCGATTGTGATGGGGCTTTTTGAAAAATGTTCAGGAGATTCCCGGGATGAACATAGGCTACAAGAGAGTTGTGATATTCAACTCCTACACCCTTAGAAATCTCCCTTTGTAGTGAAAACGTGAAAAAAGTAGCTCTTTGGACGCTTAAATGGCTTACGCTGCCTAAACCATAACAAATACACAAAATTAATGTACACAGAATTGAATATCTCAAAAAGCTCTACAAAAAAGTCCGCGACAGCATATGTTTATCTCTTACAGATAACTCACAATAACCATTTTTGTCTTTCATTGATGCCAAGAAGATCGAGACAAGTACGTAGATTCCTGTGCAAGCATAGCAGCACATGGCGGGTATTCTTTTACGGATAACTCACAATAACGAATTTTGTCTTTTAGCTCATTTATGCCAAGAAGATCGAGATAAGTAGATTCCCGGGCAACACCGGGTAATCAGCACGGGTAATCTTAAAATAATTACGATATACATTTATAATTATTTTTCATTTTACTTATTCAACTAATCATAAGAAGTACATTAATTTTTGTCTTTCAGCTCATTTATGCCAAGAAGATCGGGATGAGTAGATTCTCGGACAACGCCGGGTAAACAGCACGGAGTATCTAGAAATAACTACGATATAAATGTTTTCCTTTCACTTATTTAACTAAACATAAAACGCATTAATTTTCGTACTTCAGCTCATTAATGACAAGATGATCGGGTTAGGCTAAGTCGATTCCCGGACAACGCAGGGTAATCAGCATGGGATATCTGAAAAGTATAAATTTATAATTATTTTTCCTTCTACTTATTCAACTAAACATAAAAGCACATTAATTTCAATTTATTTAGGCGTAACAGCGCACGCCGGGTATTAGCTAGTTGATTAAATACAAATAAAACTTAGTTTTATTTGATTTTCATATTTATTAAGATATAATTCAGTGAGAGCTGTTTCGGTACACTGTACCTTCTTCAGTCATGTTAACAAATTATGAATTGCGTTATTATAGTACATATCAACTGATCTAAGCAACAATACAACAATAATGTATTTAATGTTTTTAATTTAACAAAGGTGATTCATTCAAATCAAGTTGAGACTTTAACAATTTATTACTACTTTTCAATTTATTTATTTCTACAGCCTCCAAAATGTCCAACTTCTTACCCTTATCACAAACATGTAAAATTTCAAATTTTGGATAAAAACAATGATTAAATTGCAATAGGTGGTTAGCATATTTTGAATATTCTAAATTTCTGTTATATGATCTCATGTGTTCCTTTATACAAGAGATAAAAGGTCCACTAGTTTGTCCTATATAGACATTGTCACATGTGCCACATTTCAATTTATATACACCTGATAATTTTTCTTTTTTTTTTTTGGTTTTATTGTTTTTTATTATATTTAGAAAAGTTTTATTTGTTTTAAATGTCACATTAATGTTCAACTTTTTAAAGTGTTTAGATATTTTATTTGAAAGTGGACCTATGTATGACATTATGGCATATTTCTTTATGTTTTTCTTTGGGTAAAGGAAAAATTTTGTTAATTGCTTTTTTGTAATGAATTTTCTTAATTAAATATTCTACATTATTAATGACCCTAGACCCATATATTTTACTAGAAAGCCGCAACAGTTACAGAGGATTTGAATTTTTTATTTAATTCATTTCTCCCGCCATCCCCAACTTTTTAAAAATTCTTATTTAGTTTTCTGTAGTTTAAAAAAATATAGATGATATGTTTACAGGTATAATTTCGCGAACGTAATATGTACAATGGTCTCATCTGTCGAGGGAAGTGGATTCTGGTTCTATATACATAACCGTCTATTAGTAAATAAAACATAGCAGGAAATCATAAGTTGAATTCGAAAACACATTTTCTAAATTATACCAAGTATATAAAAATACTTTTAGTACACAATACATGAATTGGAATCGTTTACTAATAAAATTTTAAAACAACGAACAACAGAAAACCCGTCTGTATACAATATAAACTTAGCTGAAATATATATATATATATATATATATATATATTAATTTATCATAAAATTTGAAAATGTAATTGTGTAAGTTACAAAACGAAATTGAATTTATTGCTTTCACTTTACTACTCAATTAATTATTTACTTCCTCCTCGTGTAAAGAAGTGAAAAATGCAAAGGTTCTAAGTACCTTTCAGAAATTTTAACAAGATGAAGGAGAAACCATCTAACAAATTTACATTTAAAATTCTTGTTTTGCAACTATATGACATCTGTCTTAATAGCTAACGGCAATTCAATTCATAAAAAGTAAATCTATATTACTTATTTTCTTTATTTTGCGTTATATGACTTACGTATATATTTTCTCATAGTCAGTGTGGAAATATTTATATCCATATATTTAGGTAAACACGATAATGCTTGTTATTTTTGCATTTCTTCACTTTAAATTTACCTACTGTAGTTCATTGGTTTCATCTTCGAATGCAATGAGCAAAATTTATATCAAATATCAGAATCGTGCTTAGAATCCTTGTACTTTTCTACTTTCAAATATTCTAAAAAAATTACATATGAATATGTTATATACGTTGAACGAACAATCACTCCAACATGTTAATTCTGGGAACAGAAAATCTGGACACACTGTCTTACAATTGACTGCACAGATACACTTAATGTGCTCGTAATAAACATTTGATTTTCCTTTTAAAAGGAAAATTTGTAGGTGTAATTTTAAAGGAAAACAGGCTATGAACAGTGCACTCATATCTAAAGGAATTTATAGAAAAGGAAATATTGTCATTATGTAGACCTAATTGTATATGTTACCCTCATGTTAATCTCTTCAAAACTCAATGAATAGGATTCCATTAAAATGTTTCTTGTTATAATCGGGATAATACCAAAAATTGTTTAAAAGATATTATTTAAAATACCATAAGAGTGTGCATTCAATTTTGAACCGTTACTGACATATTGTTCTTCGAATTGCTTTTAGAATTTCGATTTTCTTGTACATAGTAAGTTACAGCTGCGAATACAGTTCGCTATCGTACAATAGAAATTTTGAGACCTGGTGAAAATATTCCTGCGTTGCTGTTCCATCGAATTTTCAGACTTGAGAATCAACATTACTTGCGAACATTAATGCTACTGTTCTATTTTAAGTTAGGCATGTGACAAATTTGTCCATAATTGTTAACATACTCCTTCAGTGATTAATAAACCTATTGTTTACGTCTGGCATTTTTTCCTTAAACTGACGACTGACACGGCACAATTATTCATTTACTAATGTTATAGTTTGTTTATGCGTTTTCTCTAGAAAGACTAATAAATTATGCGATCGTATATGATAGATACTTCTTAGAATTTAGTCATTAGTCGGGAGCAGCGACGTAATTGAGCATGTTCGCACCTTTGGAGCGCTGAGTTTGAAACTAGAGAAAATCCGGCGTTCTTTGGAGCGATTTCTGATTACCTATGCGCTAAACCCTCAGGAGATAAATCGTCTAGTTCCGTATAAACACGTCTATAAGGCCCTGAGTAATGTGCAACATTGCACAAATATTTTATGACGATTTTCATCATTTGCAAAGGTACTGTATTGCTACTTCTAATATATATAATTTACTTATAATATCATTAAAAATGATATTAATAATGGGGCCCTTAAAATAACGCACAACTCATTTTGAAGCTGCTACAGGTTTCATATAAAATACGATATGACTTTCCAGGTATCGTGGTGCTACTTCATATTGTTTACTTTGATTGTATTAAGGTGGATTTTAGCTACAAAATTGGTCAGGTAGAAAATCACCTCTATCTTACAGCATTCCCGGGCAAGAAGTCTGTTTCCGGGCAAGCTGTACCAGGATATGTGTAAAATAAGTTGGGTACTTCAACCGTTTACCTAATTTTTTATGCTAATCGGAGACTTATCTTTAGAATTTATGCAAAGGATACAGGTTACGCAAACCCCATCAGATTACTCTCTGTGCTCTGGTCGGCCAGCAATACGTCGTCCGCGAGGTTAATATAAGTGATGAATGCCATGTCGGAGTGCGTGGAAGACGACTGTAGGATGGAGCGGCCCGAATAACCTGAGTCACTCTTCCGTAGCTGTGCAGACTGTTGCTGAAGTTTGAGTCGCTGTCGCCAGCATCGGAGACCACACAATGTGAGGCAGGTGGCTAGGAGAAGACCCATCACGACGCTGATGACTATCACGCTGAGGTAGCTACGCTCGATGCCCAACGTGAGCAAGAAACTTTCCCTGCGGGTGGTCACTGTTATACTTGCGATCTGTAGCGTGTACTCCTCCCTCTGGATGCACAGCGAGAACGAGTACGTGGTTCCAGGCTTTAGCCCATGTATCGTGTATGAGTGCATCTTGAGTCCCACGGAGAACGTGACGGACTGAGGATTCGCGGTTGTCGCTGCATTCTTCGACACCTCCTCGTACTTGAGCATGTAGTTGTTAGAGATGGAGTTGGACATGTTCCATGATAATGTCACGAACGTTGAAGTGATGGAGAGCGGCACTAAGTGAACGTTAATGTCGCGAACATGAAGTTCTACTGCACGAGTATCAACCCCGAAGTTGTTACTAGCAACACACTTGTAGGTACCAGCGTCCTCCTCGTGCAGGTAGTGCACAGTGAGCATATGGTCTACAACACACAACCGTCCTGAACACTTGCCATTGTAAAGGCGCTTCCCAGTCTTCGAGAACCAGTTCAACTTGATATCAGGCGAACCCAGGGCTCGACAATGAAAGGAGGCATTGTTTCCGATAGCCTCATGGAACGTAGGTGAGAAAAGAGGAATTATGTAAGGAGGACAATTGTTCGTGGAATGAGAAATTTGCATCAATGACACTATACTTCCATTGTTCATTTGGGAACAAGATATGTCATCCTGTGTCACGTTCTGGAGCCACGTGAGACTACAGTGGCACACAAATTTGTTGTTTGCAACGTGCACTTCAGATATTTCTGGAAACTCTTGCAGCATTTCCTGTTCTACAGTTATCAGGGCGTTATTAGAAAGATCGAGTAACCTCAATCTGGGAGAATTCACTAAACTTCTTGGGTGTACGTAAGTCAGAGAAGGGTTACCGCGGATTCGCAATTCCTCCAAGTCGATTAAGTTCAAAAACGCTTCTCTGTGAATCAAATGAAGCAACCTGTGATTCGATATGCTCAAAGATGTTACAGCTAGGCCGACCATGGTCCCCGCTCCGAACGCATGGAAAGAGTTAGAATCGAGAACCAAACTTTGAACGTGTCCGAGGCGTTTCAGTGCTGCGTTCGGCATCCGACGAAGAGCGTTCTGTGCCAGATTCAACTGCCCAGAAATGTTGATACCCTCAAAGGCACTTTCTTCGATCCTGATGATATGATTACTGGAAAGATCGAGTGTGTGCAGGTTGCGTTCAAACACAAAACTGGGAATGTGGGACAACAGGTTGCTGGCGAGGTAAACTTCCTGTAAGTTGGGAGTATCCGCGAAGAAATATGTCTTGAGAACGGAGAGACGATTGTGGCGTAAATCCAGTATCCTGAGAGCCGGCAGCAGGAAGCAAGACGGGGAGATGGTGTGTAGGCCATTCCCCGAGACATTTAAACTCACCAGGTCGGCAAAGTCTCGAAAAGTATACGGTTGTAAAATATGTAAATTATTAGCACTCAGGTCCATTATCCTCAGCTTGGGAAGTGTCTTTCCCGTACCAGCAAGTTCGTTGACACCGGCAGAACTAAGATCCAGCACCAGGAGCGCGGGCAGGCGACCCAAAGCGAAGAAGTCCACCTTGCGGATGCTAGTGTTGGAAAGACGCAGGACCTCGACAGTGGGAGGCACAACCACGGCCTCTAGTCCAGAGCACGTGACGCTCTTAGCACGCCGCCCCACCGCAGGCTCGACGTCGCTGCGACACCCGCAGGACTCGGGACAGCTTGGCATGGCCGCGACCGCTCCTGCCACCAGCACTAGACACTGCAGGAACATTCTCACGTGGTATCTGCGGCCATCGCTACAGTAACATGTCAGAACACGGCGGACTCAGGCGCCGAACTGCAGTACTCGACGAGTCGCCGCGCGGAGTCTAGTGGCGCAGGCGCACGTGTGCCCTGCCCTGGACATGCAACAAGTCCCACACATATCAAAATTATAATTCCAACTTTACAACAAGTTAATTTCCAACTTTACAACAATAAATATAAAACTTAAAGAAACAGGTTCGTGGGATCTCAGCCCACGGCGAGCATATGAGTATCTTCATTAACTTACATGTAATTATCTTAAATCTCTGTAATTTTGAATAACGTTAATGCTCTATTTGACCTAATACCCCTCTGTTAATATTAAGTATCGTTAAAAAATAAATTAAAGCCGTGTCAGTACAGCTCCAAGAACCAAGAACGACCGAATAGGACCTATTCAGTAGCAGGTAGAAACAATTATTGGAGTCACGTTGTTGGCGAGAAAATGGCATTATCACTGTTATATCTGCATGTCTTCATGTATCATTATGTAAATGATATAACACATCATGTGCTTATGATTTTTAACCCAGATAATATATATTCATGGGATAATGAACATTGATTTTTATTAAATATTATACGAAAAGATAAAAGGCCTATATAGGAAATATAGAAATCGATTGTGCTTCAACAATTACTGACTCAATATCCTCGATTCATTTCCTCCAATTTCCGCGTAGAATTTCATGAGCCTCGTGGATTTCTCGGTAGAAAGAGGGGTCCAACAATTTACAAGATCAATAATTGCTCCAAACTCACAATAACTAACTAGACTCTAATTAAATAATTTGAACATCAAAATAATCCTTTCATTTTCATCTTCTAAAATTTAATCATTCACGTAAACAAATGTAATTTACAGCCCGAAATGACCCGATTCAACTCAAGAATAAAAGTCAAGTTTCGTCTATTTTAATACAAGTTATGAATATTCCTCTGGCATAGTGAGTAAGTTTATAAATATATCTATGATTTAGTCCCTAGAAAGTAGTGAAGTCAATAAGACCTCTTACACAATGAAATAACGCTATATCTCTCAGCCAATATTAAATTTTGAATTATTACTCTATTATTAATATACACATGCAAGTATTTGTTTTTCAAAATATAGATACGGTACATATTTAAAATTATATACAAAACGAATTAATAATAACGTAATAACACATTATATGTCCACCGCACTGGTCTCAAGGTAGTGTGCTGCCCTGTCACGCAGCGGGCTCGGGTTCGATTCCCGGTCGGGACAGGCTCCTAGGTGAGGTTTTTTCCGGGGTTTTTCCTCACCTGTAAGACAAATGTCAGGAAGCTCAGGGTCAATGGTCCCCAAAAATCATCCGGCCATCATCATCCTTATCATTATCATCATCATCCTTCACCAGTATGGGAAGCATAGGGAAGCTACCACACTTGTAACTCCCTAGTAAAGCTGCAGAGCATAGCATGAAAATTGCGGTGAAAGATGTACCCTCGAGCAGAATTACTATGGATGGATGGAAACATTAAATAAATATAAATTTTAATATCAAAATTAGCGAAATGTTCCATTTAGCAATTGCAAAAATCATAGAGCACTAACCAATTACAAAATTAACAATAGTACATATACAATAATGTTACAAATGATGTCATGGCCTTTAATTATAAAAAATGTCGCACACACTATTGAGTAACACTAAGGAATTAGGACTGGAAGTAAATATCAATAAAACTAAATATATGGTCACACGTAGAAATGCATTATATAATGGAAATGGACGCTAATGATAAATGAGGGAAATTTTGAGGAAGTGGATGAATTCAAATACCTAGGAACAATAATCACAAACAGGAATCAGATGCACAAAGAAATTAAACATAGGCTCAATTCTGGAAATGCGTGCTATTATGCATTGCAGAGACTTTTGATGTCTCAACTCCTTTCAAAAAACGTTAAACAGAAAATATATAGAACTATTATTCTACCAGTTATATTATATGGGTGCGAAACATGGACTCTTACTTTAAGGGAGGAAATGAGATTACGAGTTTTTGAGAATAAAGTTCTTAGGAAAATGTTTGGACCAAAGAGAGATGAAGAGACAGGTGAGTGGAGAAGACTACATAACAATGAACTACATGGTCTTTATAGGAAGCCAGATATAATAAGAACAGTTAAGTCTCTTAGACTGCGACAGGCAGGACATGTTGCGCGTATGGGGAATGAAAGACGTGCTTGGAAGCTTCTTGTAGGGAAGCCAGAGGGAAAACGCCCAGTTGGTAGACCAAGAATGAGGTGGGAGAATAATATTAACTATGATTTGAGGGAAGTAGATTATACAGGGAATGATTGGAAGGCATTAGCTCAGGTTAGGGATGTATGGAGGGTTTACATCCGCGCGGCCATTAACCTACGGGTTAGATAGTGCCAGTGAGTAAGTAAGTAAGTGAGTAAGTAAGTTTGATAATGAAGCTTCTCTTCAATTACATTACATATCATATAAGTAATTCCATGGTGCAATAGGCCTATGAGTCTCTTAGCCAACCAGCCGGCTTCACATCTATATATATGTTAACCCCAGATATGGATGATCATATAGCCAGTACAGGGGGTGACATATGGTTGGCATATCAGATCCCCAGCCGTTACAGCTGGTTTTCTCAATATGGATAGCTACTTATTATAGCTACTCAAATTCCTCACAATGCTGGGTGGACACCAGTCCCATTTTGACCGAAATTCCATGAGAAAACTTCTCCTCCCTTGGGGAATTGATTCAGCGCAAGCCCCATAGCACTGCACCAAGGCATCATGCCTTAAACCACTCGGCTAAGGTGCAAGACGCAATCGTAATGGAGATAGCTATATATATATATATATATATATATATATATATAGCTGGTGCATATAGGAATGTAACCTTGATACCTGTATCAGTTTAAAGAACTTGCAAGAATTTATCATAAGTCATGCCACGAGTGAATTTATCTATAGAATTTGGAAATCAAGAGTGGCATTTCTTAGGACTATTTAACGAATAAAATTAAGCTCTTTACTAAAAAATAATTATTTGAATATAGTTACCGGTGTTTTAAAATATTTATATAGTTAATGTAAACGGCGATGTTTGAAAACAAATTATAAATGTGAAGTTATGTATATTCACTGCAACTCGATCATATTATTTATTGCCAAATAGGATCGCAACATTGTAAGAATGCACTCTAGTGGAGAAATATTGAAACACATCAAACTATTATAATCAACATTACAGGTTAATCATTTATATTTTGAATAAACAACTCAGTAAAATCACTGAATCTATTCATTATTTGCTATATTCAATGTATTTGTTGGAGAAAAATAATGGTCTAACCTGTTCAGAATATTAAAAAAAGGAGGAGCTTTCTTTATCACAAAAGCAGGAGCTGATAAAGAGAAATCGATAAAGAGCGAGGTGAAACACGACTGTCATTGGTGTAAAATGTAATTCATTAAAACGTGATTGGTCATTGACTACCATTTGCGACATGAGTTAAATAGTCTCACTTAATTGTTAAAAATACTTGGTAATGTAGACTCTCTTATTATGTTACGCATTATATATTATATGCAATGATTAAGGTGAAAATATTACCTAAAATACTTGTTTCTTTCTGTCACTTCTAAACATGGAGAATAATGTTAAAAATCCGTTTTAGGCCAAATTATGACTATAATAGGCATTTGCCAGCGCCAATAAATGCATATTTGGCTATTATCCCCTATTTTGTAATAAATTATATTTAAGAGCCTAAAAGTCATTTTTTTGGTTTATACAATATATATATATATATATATATATATTAAATAATGTGAGACATTATAAGTATTGGCAGTGTTCCTCACTGTTGATGAACTGCTGACGTACCGTGACAGCGACACGTCAACTTGCTCTTCGCTCGGTATCCGGCGTCCCTTGATGTTCTCAGAGGAAAAATCCAGGCCGTCTTTACACGCTGTAGCGTACTTGCTTAATGTTATACGCTACAATCAGGAAGGTCGAGGGTTGGAATGCCGGTGGGATCAGAAGTTTTAAACTGGCCTAAATCTTGTGGCAGAACCAACGTCCTAGGATCGACTGCGCCTCTAAAGGAAACGAGTACCACACGCTTTTTTCTGGATGTAATAATAATAATAATAATAATAATAATAATAATAATAATAATAAAGTGTGGCACTGTTAAAAAAACCTTAAAAACACAAGAAAAGAAACAAAAATTACATTTTATAAAGTAGTGGCTGTTCCTGTACTGATGTATGAATCAGAATGTTGGACGATCACTAAAAGACAAGAACAAAGATAGGAAGCAGCTGAGATGCGATTTTAAGAAATATAGCAGGATATACTATGCTGGATAAGAAAAGAAATGAAGATATAAGAAAGGAACTAAATATTTTCAAATTTACAGACCGAATAATTAAATATAGGAACGACTGAAAAGAACATATTGATAGAATGCCAGAAGGAAGATTTCCAAAAGTATTGCTAAATTATAAACCGCACGGAAGGAGAAATGTTGGACGCCCACACAGATGATCGTCTGAACAATTATAACAATTCTAGCTTTGATGAAACCGGAACGAGCCAACAGGCTTAATCCCTGGATGATGAATAATAATAATAATAATAATAATAATAATAATAATAATAATAATAATAATAATAATAATGCTTTACTTTAGCTGGCAGAGTTAAGAACATAAGGCCTTCTCTTCCAGTCAATTAGTGAAAATTATTCATAAATTACATACTTATTACAATTTTAGGATATTATTAAAGTACAGACTAAACAAAAGACAATGGTGATGTGATCTAATACTTGTTAATACTATTAAAAACATGGAATTTAATAAAATTAAAATAATCTAATACATAAAAATGAATATTTGTTTGTTTGTTCGTTCGTTCGTACTTTATGCGCGGCCATACTGTTGATCTGATTGTGATGGGGCTTTCTGCAAAATGTTCAGGAGACTCCCGGGATGAACATAGGCTATAAGAGAGTTGTGTTACTCAACTCCTACACCCTTAAAAATCACCCTTTGTAGTGGAAAAAGTGAAAGAAGTAGCTCTTTGGACGCTTAAATGGCTTACGCTGCCTAAACCATAACAAATACACAAAATTAATGTAAGCAGAATTGAATATCTCGAAAAGCTCAACAAAAAAGTCCGCGACAGCATATGTTTATCTCTTACGGATAACTCACAATAGCCGTTTTTATCTTTCATTGATGCCAAGAAGATCGAGACAAGTACGTAGATTCCTGTGTAAGCATAGCAAGGAGCACACATGACGGGTATTCTTTTACGGATAACTCACAATAACGAATTTTGTCTTTTTGCTCGTCTATGCCAACAAGATCGAGATAAGTAAATTCCCGGGCAAAATCGGATAATCAGCATGGGGAATCTTAAAATAATTACAATATACACTTATAATTATTTTTCATTTTACTTATTCAACTAATCATAAGAAGTACATTAATTTTCGTCTTTCAGCTTATTCATGCCAAGAAGATCTGGATGAGTAGATTCCGGGACAACGCCGAGTAAACAGCACGGGGTATCTAAAAATAATTACGATATAAATGTTTCCTTTTACTTATTTAACTAAACATAAAACACATTAATTTTCGTATTTCAGCTCATTTATGTCAAGAAGGTCGGGATAAGTAGATTTCCGAGCAACGCAGGATAATCAGCACGGAGTATCTAAATATATAAATGTATAATTATTTTCCCTTTCACTTATTTAACTAAACATAAAAGCACATTAATTTTTATTTATTTAGGCGTTGCAGCGCACGCCGGGTATTAGCTAGTATAAAATAAAATTAAGTAAGTAAAGTTTCCTAGATTATTAATTACAAAATGCTGAATATAGTTGTTATGCAGTTAATATTCTCATTGTGTCGATTCCTAGCCTGGTTAGTAAAAAAGGACACAATGTGTGTGTGTGTGTGTGTGTGTGTGTGTGTGTGCGTACATATATATATATATATATATATATATATATATATATGGTATGATAAGAAAAATAAATGCCTGGACGGGATTCGAACCCGGATCTCTGAGTCTGTACCTCAGTGTGATATCCATTACACCACCAGGCGAATCCAATTCAAACACTTATTTTATTACACCACCAGGCGAATCCAATTCAAACACTTATTTTTAAAAAATAAGTGTTTGAATTGGATTCGCCTGGTGGTGTAATGGATATCACACTGAGGTACAGACTCAGAGATCCGGGTTCGAATCCCGTCCAGGCATTTATTTTTCTTATCATACCATATTAAGCTTGCATTGCTCAATGTTAAATATTTAATTATTATATATATATATATATATATATATATTATTGTGCATGTACTTTAGACTTAGAATTACATATATTCAATGTTTTATGCTTTCTTTATGTATGAATGTAGGTGTATAACTATGTATGCATTTGTTTACGGTATCTATTTATCATGGAAAAAATGCGCACGCACATGCTTGGGATAAAATCAAAGTGGTCAACAAAAAAATCATGTCCAACACATACAGAATAAAACTAGAGTTATAAAGAAAAAGAAAATCATTTTACCATCAAAAGCGAGGGGTGCTCTATATCAATTAATATATTTGATAATAAACAGAAATTGGTAAAAGTAAAGTCTCTAAGAAGAAAATGAAAAAATCATAAAAAGCATCCCTCGCTTTTGTTGGTAAAATTATGTTCTTTTTGTTGATAACTCTAGTTTTATTCTATATGTGTTGGAGATGATTTTTTTGTTGACCACTTTGATTTTATCCCAAGCGTGTTGGAAATTAAAATTATTTTTCATTTTTTTATTTCGCTTTTCTAATAAAGCGTGTTGTTTTAGTTTTTAAAAACTAATTTTTATTTCTTATTTTTAATATTTTACAGAATAAGATAAAAATGTAAATATATTTAAATTCGGTACTATTGTAGTATAAGCTAAAAGTAATACTCTTCTAAAAAAATTCTCCCAACCGGATTTGAACCAGCGACCTATGGATAACTGAAATTATATACCACTATAGTTCACCGCTCTACCAACTGAGCTCTTACAACGATTGACTAAGAAGCCGACAAGTCCGCAGCCTATTATACCAGTTTTCACTTTTTTGATTTTCTGATGATTCTGGCCAGGATTTTAGAAACAAAGTATTAAATCATTGTATTATCACGGGTCCTTTATAAGTATACAAAGTTTCAAGTCGATCCAATGTCTCTATGTGGGTGAAAATCGTGTTCAAAGATCCCGTTACATACATACAAAGACACTTTTTTTGATTTTCTGACGATTCTGGCCAGGATTTTAGAAACAAATATGAAAATATTGTATTGTCCCGGGTCCTTTACAAGTATACAAAGTTTCAAGTCGATTCAATGTTTCTAAAAGTGGGTGAAAATCGTGTTCAAAGATTCCGTTACATAGATACAAAGACACTTTTTTTATTTTCTGATGATTCTGGCCAGGATTTTAGAAACAAAATATGAAATTATTGTATTGTTACGGGTTCTTTACAAGTATTCAAAGTTTCAAGTCGATCCAATAATTTTA
>JASPKZ010008471.1:0-5000 GCA_030220185.1 Diploptera punctata | reverse complement strand
GCCAACGGAGCAAGAAGGATACAGTTGCCAGCCTAACTTCGGGATATTTTACTCCGAGAGCCTTCCCGGTACTTAATTATGGCAGATTGAGAGAGCCCTGGGTCAATCTGGAGGCGAATGAGTCAATAAAATTCTCTGCCGCTCTGATGATGGAGACTGAACCAGGGTCATCCAGCTCATACTCAGATCCGTTGAAGTCTGAGCAAATTGACCCATAATTTTATAAATTGCGTCATTTTAATATTATTTCATACGAATAAAACTCTGCTACTTCTATAAGTTTTAAACGTACAAAAATGCATAGCATAACCTAATTCGATGAATTATAATATGTATTATAATATAAACACTGAAAAAGGTTTAAAATAATATATACAATATGTTTCAGTGAAGGTATGCAAAAAAATTCAACAAAAATTAGAGGATTTTGACTTGGGAACATAGGTTCTGATAAAATAACTTCAGATAAATCTACGAGAACACTGAGGGAAAAGCCGGCCGGAGGTTAGGACTAGACACCCTATGTCCTTCTCGAGCGAATCGTGGATCTTTTCGTTTACACACGCATCAATAACTGAAGGGGTGTATGGCATAATGGTGCAGGTCATTTTCCTTCATTTTGAGAAAAAGTGTTTTATTAGTCAGTATACAAATAATCGTGTTAAGTTAGCTGAATATTGATAATCACGGGGATATTTATTGTCCTAAATGATGGTAATATTTGATTTTTCTGAAATATAGTATTCAGTTTATTGTTTACAACTGTGCTCTTTACACATTTTTTGTAAAAAAACTGACTTATGCCACTATGTCATATACCTCTTCATTTAATGGGGTACCTTTACGTTTATTTGGAATGTCATACATAATTATCATTATCCAGATTTATTTCTGTTTTCAATTTGGCGAATGTCGCTAATTTCTTTTTAATTAAATCGAATATAGAGGGAAGGAAGAGAAAATGTGGGTTGCGTGTTGCGAGTCACGAAACTGCTGCTGACTTCGCTTCTCCGTACAATGATTGCAAGACGGTACGGCGCGGCGGAGAGTGCATGAGCATTGCGCTATGCCATCACGTATTGATCTGCACCGCTTAGCCACTGGACACCATCCATATTCTCTGCTGTCTAGTGTTTCATCAGGACGTTGCCTCTCCTGCACTGCTGCCGAGTCACCTGTAGTGACAACCGAACTTTACACACACGTGAAACACATCCACAAAAAATATCCACTATTGATGGATGGATCGATAGATAGGTAGATAGGTACATAAGCAGATGATAGATAGATAGATAGATAGATAGATAGATAGATAGATAGATAGATAGATAGATAGATAGATAGATAGATAGATAGATAGATAGATAGATAGTAGATAGATAGATAGATAGATAGATAGATAGATAGATAGATAGATAGATAGATAGATAGATAGATTAGATAGATAGATAGATAGATAGATAGATAGAATAGATAGATAGATAGATAGATAGATAGATAGATAGATAGATAGATAGATAGATAGTAGATAGATAGATAGATAGATAGATAGATAAGATAGATAGATAGATAGATAGATAGATAGATAGATAGATAGATAGATAGATAGATAGAGATAGATAGATAGATAGATAGATAGATAGATAGATAGATAGATAGATAGATAGATAGATAGATAGATAGATAGAT
Source organism: Diploptera punctata (assembly GCA_030220185.1). NCBI lineage: Eukaryota > Metazoa > Arthropoda > Insecta > Blattodea > Blaberidae > Diploptera > Diploptera punctata. Next base: position 3,311 of record JASPKZ010008471.1, on the reverse strand, counting down.
AGATAGATAGATAGATAGATAGATAGATAGATAGATAGATAGATAGATAGATAGATAGATAGATAGATAGATAGATAGATAGATAGATAGATAGATAGATAGATAGATAGATAGATAGATAGATAGATAGATAGATAGATAGATAGATAGATAGATAGATAGATAGATAGATAGATAGATAGATAGATAGATAGATAGATAGATAGATAGATAGATAGATAGATAGATAGATAGATAGATAGATAGATAGATAGATAGATAGATAGATAGATAGATAGATAGATAGATAGATAGATAGATAGACGGATAGATAGATAGACGGATAGATAGCTAATTAGTCTAATGTATGGATGAATAGACGGATAGATAGATAGACGGATAGATAGCTAATTAGTCTAATGTATGGATGAATAGATGGATGCATGGATGGATTAGTGGGTGGGTGGGTGTATGAATGGATGGAATGATGTTAAGATGAATGGATGGACAGACAGGCCTGTACATAATGTATAATTAATTCGTTTGAAATGTCGGTCCAGCAGAGCAAGTGGTTAAAATGCTTCCGTCTGAATCCGTAGTTCGCGAGTTCAAATCCCTAGATTTTTTAAGGCATGATCATTTGGTTTTTTAAGGAAGGGAAATAAAACCGTGTCCCTTTTGTTGTATAATTTCAAGCCTCTGGGCTATTGTTTCAGTAATGTTATTACCAGCTATATATTAGTGAATTAATTCATTAATTTAAATAATTACCTGAGGTTTTAAAGAACATTGTTAAATGTAAATACTACTTATAAGCGGCACTGAATTGTAATGAATATTGCATTTCATGTTTCTATAATTTACAAATTATTTCAATTTTTAAACTAATATTCGTAAACTTTCTCTGTATCTCAATCTGTCTCCCTTTGTGTTCTCTCTCCCTCTCTTCTATAGAAGATCCTTCCCTTTGCAGATGCATTTATGTGTCTCTAAGTACATTTACTCTTGTTCTCATTTCTTGTGTTAAACAACTATTTACAAAAAATACATTATTTCCCATAGAATTGCTATGTAATTACATTAAGATGAACAGAATGTGAATTGCAAGTCTATATACCGCAAAAGTATGCGATAACGGAAACGTGTTCTACCAATAAACTATCAGAGGTTATCCAGGAATCTTACCAAGTGTTTTGTTACAGAGAACCAATTGGTTTCTGGTAAATCACTATTAGGCCCTAAGTAATTTAATTTGTTTTTAATGTATTAGAAATCAGACAGTGTTTTGAACACATAACACATATACAACTTCTCCCTATTCTCTTTGATATCGAGAACCATCAATAATAAGTATGCTGGATATCTTAAGATATTCACACTATTCGCTCAAGAATAGATAATATCCAGAAGACATTCTTATAATTACACTCCTTTGCTATATTTAAGGGGACCCAGAAGGCCAGATGTGATGAAAAAATGCATTTTAATGTTTTTATCAATTAAAATACTACAAAGATTCCTCTTTAATATGGTATAATTATCTTGCCTGTATCTTGTTTCTAAGTGTGTTTATTATTTGTTTTAAATATTCCTCGTCACTTTGAAATGTGGGCGTGAGCCGTCAACTCTCCCCCATAGTTGGCATTCATTTTTTCAATATATAAAGAACATTTTCTTCTAAACTATTAAATCTAGAGACCTGAAATTTTCAGGGCTTCAATATAGGGCTAATATACAACTTTTACTATATTGATGTTGTGATAGCTCAGTAATTAAAGAATTTATGTTGCAAAATACAGCGTAAAAAACTGAAAGAAAATATTTGTAAAGAAAAAAATATATATTTTATATAAATGCATATCTATATAAATATATAAATCTTTATAGTAGAAGACTCTAAATATATTAACCTTTCCACTGTAAAAATTTCAACTTGTTAAGATTAATAGTTCAGGAGAAAATGTTCCTTGCATTTAACATTATAAGTATAGGATGTTCCGGGATCCCCTTAATAATACAAATACAGTTGATATTTATATTTAATTTGTGTCATTTTATAAAAAGTAACACATGTCATATATCCCTTGTATCAAAACACTCGATCAGCATTCCTGTGCAAATATATCAATCAAATATCTATATAAATATTTATTTTTATTTTATATTCTATTTTCAACCCCTAATTGCCTCGTGTAGCATACCTTCAAGAAAAATATATAGTGATATTTTGTCTTTTTAAGTTGAAATTTTTAAAAGTAGAACAAATAATAAATGTTTAGTTCAATAAAATATCAGAACTCAACAAAATACATTTTTTTGTAAATATCCTACATTTTCTCTCTCAGTCCTAGATATTTACAGCAAATTAAAAAATCATGAATAGCTGTTAATTTATAAGAACCTTTATGTCTGTCATTGATAGTATTCGAATAATTTTGCAGTTTTTCTCAACGAAATATTATCAATGACCCTATACACCAGATATTTTACTAGAAAGTCGAAACAATTACAGAGATTTCAATTTTGTATTAGGTGTGGTTTTCCACGTAATCCCAAACTTTTTAGAAATTCATATTCAGTTTTTCTGTAGTTAAAAAAATATAGATGATATTTTGATAACTTGGTTAACGTAATCTTTAAAAACGTCTCATCTGGCGAAAGAATCGGGCTCTGGATTTAAATACATAACACAGCTATTGCTAAATAAAATATAGAAGGAAATCACATGTTCAATTCGAAAACGCATTTTATAAATTCGACCAAGTTTGCAAAATTACTTTTTACTTTTTACAGCACTCTGGATGAGGTATTTCGGGTTTTTCCCGCACCTGTAAAAAATGTCGGGAAAATGTAGGGCGCAAATAGTCTCCGAAAACCATTCCGCCATCATATCCAATATAATTTTCGCCTTGTTTAGTATGAATGGGTTAGTGAATGAAATTTTTTAAATGTTAGTGTTGTCTCGGAGCTGCTCTGACATTGAGTTCATAACTCATCCGCGGAAACCCTCAATGCCTTCGTGTGATCAAAAAAAAATCAACGTGTAATATAAAAATTTTGGTACATGACTTAACCACAAATTTGAAATAAATAAATTGATGGCAACTTATACACCCAGTACATGCGGTTGGTATTCATTTACGTTAGAGGCTGGGTACATTCCAAAAACAATGTGCCGCCAGAGGATTGAGTCTAGTTTATAATTCCAGGCCATATCATGACTTGCACCAACTAATCTACGCCGTGCCACCTTCTTTTTTCTTATATAAATATTTGTATAGCGTGCGTGCACGTGTGTGTATCCTCAGGTATGTTGTCTGTCTCTGTCTGTC
>JASPKZ010008470.1:0-65752 GCA_030220185.1 Diploptera punctata | reverse complement strand
CGTGTTCAATCTCGAATTTACTGAATTCCTCTTAAACCACCTACTGGTTTGTGGTAAAGAAAATTCCTCTTTTGTGATAAATTCTGAACCGGTCAGAGTATTTATATTTGAAGAGAAAAATTATATGTTTCAACTGGGATTTTAAACCCTGACCCTTTGGGTTTCCTAGTGAATGCTCTACTGCTGAGCTAATCTGGGTCACTTTAACTAAACACATTTTTATTTAAAAGTATTTTTTAAACTTTTTAAAATTTTTAGAATTTGCTAATCGGGGTAAAGTTATATTAGCCTGGATAATCTCTGTAAAGTTAACACCCCTGACAGTACAAAATCTGGAATTATCACATTAATTGGCAAAGATTGCAATAAAATGTATATGGAAAAACAAAAGAATTTGGACACCACAAAAAAACTTTACAAATAAGCGCTATTCAAAAAGAAAAGGAACGACTTCAAATTTTCTTTCTTTCAAACTACAAAAAAAAGAACACAACGCAACGTTCCTAAAAGAGAAAGTTAGAAGTACTAATCACGGCCGATTGGCCCTGTTGCTAGAAGTTGCGACCAAGTTTGCATTGGACTGTTGGATTGGAGAGGAGGAGAAGATCAACTTCATCGCCGTGGCCTCCCAGCACCAACCTAACCCCATGCCATGTGATATCGCCGGGTTACGTAAATACCGTATTTTTATCCCCCGCTATACTGAAACTTGTGAAAATCTCACATCAAATTGTTTGAGCGTGATTCGATAATAGAGACCAGCTAATTCTATGTGGTAAGAATGAGCCACCGTTTTGATATTTGTCGAGAAACACATGGTGCCATATGATTGCATAAAAAGTGAAATTGACTTTTCTATCTAGGGACGTGTAAATGAGTTATATTTTTTCAGTTTGGGAGAAATAAATGTTTGAAGCGGTTCCTTCCTAGATAGCCCTGTATCAAAAAATGGCGAAAATAAAATATCAACAATAGCAGCACACAGTGTATTAGAGAATCATAGAATTGAAAAAGAAGTTAAACTTTTGAAACATCTATCTAAACCTTTGGAATTAACAGTTTAGGAATATATATATATATATATATATATATATATATATATATTTAAAAAAACATACTACAACCATGAGTTTTGAATTTCCGGACAAACCAAATCTGGTTGCAAAGTTCTTAAAATCAACACCAGATGGCAGATTATAAAATTACTGGCATAATGAATAATCGACAGTCGTGACAACAGTTCAGCATGGGAATGATAATTCCCGATACTGCAGTTCTGTGTTAAATAACATAGATGTATGAGGTAAAAAGAATTCACGATTCATTTGATTTTTAATGTATATCATTGTCTTCAGCTGTGTTATAACATTTCACTTTAAATTGTATTTGTTAAAACAGTACTGTGTTACCTTTTTGAACATCCCACAAGATGGCAGAGTTTGTCGACTGATCCAGACGTCCTCGACATGTCCTCGTAGGATTCTGATCAAAGGCCATTGCTCTTTTGTTGCAAGGTCACTGTCTCCAATCGGCATTTCTGGAGCATCTTGATCTGTCTTCTGTTTCTAGATGATTATGGCAGATTCTGAAAATTCAAAACATTTCATTCTCATTGCAACTTGTAAATACTAAGTTACTCCTTACTTTTGTTGGGATCAAAGTGCAAAAAAAAAAAAACATTTGATGAGACTATTATAAAAACATATCTACTTAATTTCAATAATTTAGTGAGAACATCAATAAAACTGGAAAACAATGGAAAAACCACACTGGCCTTGTATTATAATATAAAAAATTCCCAAATAAATGTCTTCTTAATAAAGAAGGCGTAATTTGCAAAGTTATAAGCAAAGGTTTCAATATCATTTGGTGCTGGGAATTTATAATGTATATATGAAGAAAAATTTGTGTTTAGAGTAGAACTCGCCCCGTTTGCTCAGTCGGTAGAGAGCATTGGCCCTGGAAAGCCAATGGTCCTGGGTTCGAGTCACAGTCTCGGCTTATAATTTTTTCTTTTCAAATATGATCATTAAAACTACTTATTTCAAACCAGTTCTAACACATGCAGCTGAGACTTGAGCAGAATCCGAGCTACAGAAATCAAATTCTTACGTGTAATTGTACAGAAAACAAGGAGAGATAGAAAAATGAATGACACAATCAGCGAGACATTAAGTGTAGAAAAATTAACAATATAACATGAAAAAAAAGATAGACTAAAATAGTTGGGACATTTAAAAAGAATGGAAAAGGAAAGAATACCAGAAAGACCGTTAACTCTAAAGATACAAGGAGGTAGACCAAGGGAAAGATGGATTAACCAAGAGAAGAAAAGAAAAGTCTACAAGAGAGAGGATACGACTGGGAAGAACTAAAACGAACCAAAGCCTGGGAAGATAGAGACGGTTGGAGGCGTATTTATTCTGAAAGGAGGACGCGATATGAGGATGATGGATGATCAACAAAACTAAATATATGGTCACACACACAAAGAATACATTATATAATGGAAATGGACAGTTAATGATAAATGAGGAAAATTTTGATGAAGTGGCTGAATTCAAATACCAAACTTACTATGTTTTTGTTATCCATTTCATACATCTCAATGATGGAAATCATATTTAAAGAGAACAATTATACGGGTTCAAGTCCCGGTCAGATCGTATAATTTTCTCTTCAAATAGGACCTAACTAACTAACTCATTGGTACTACCAAAACCCATAGGTTCATTGCCATACGGACATAAACTCTCCATACATCCCAATCCCAACCTAATGTTTTCCAATCATTCCCTGTATAATCTACTTCCCTCAAATCATGGTTAATGTTATTCACCCACCTCATTCTTGATCTACCAACTGGGAGTTTTCCTACAAGAAGCTTCCATGCACGTCTTTCATTCCCCAGTCGTGCCACATGCCCTGTCCATCGTAGTCTACGAGACTTAACTGTTCTCATTATATCTCTCTTCCTATAAAGACCATGTAATTCACTGTTATGTAATCTTCTCCATTCACCTGTCTGTTCATCTCTTTGTTCCAAAAATTGTCCTAAGAACTTTATTCTCAAATAGGCCTACTCGTAATCTGCTTTCCTCTCTTAAATCAAAAGTCCATGTTTCACATCCATATAATATAACTGATAGAGTGACAGTTTTATATACGTATTTTTAATTTAATATTTTTTTGAAAGGAGTTGAGACGTCAAGAGTCTCTGTAATACATAACAGCACGCATTTCCAAAACTGATCTTGTGTTTCATCTCATTCCTTCTTCAAATCAGGGTTAATATTATTCTACTGGCGCGTGCGCAACATAAATGTAAATGAAATTACTTTCATTGGGGAGAGGGAAAAAAATGCATTCTACACACTACACTGCCAGACTGTAGTCAGGATCCGAAGGAGCTAACCGGTTAGAAAAAGTGGGACTTTACCCACACGCCGTATCATAAAGTTGGAATGAGATATCATAAAATTCAGATATAACTGAACAACTGCGCACTATATTCACGTTCATTTCCACAAGGTTGTTGGCAAAACTTTATAAAAGGCTGTTTTTAAAATCTCACATTTCAACAGCATTCAAAGGCGTTAAAATGGTGGGATTTCGCTGTGTTTTTACGTGCCTCGGTTTATTTTAATAGCATATGCCGTGTTTCGTTGTCAAACAAGAAAATTTGCGAACCGCTATAGCGGCTTTTTAATAATCGTTTCAGGTGAATTCCTACATATACTGGTTTTAGAGCATAACAGGTAGCGGCTACAGACTGAGATGGGTGGGTCATATAATGAGAATGAAGGAGGTGAATACCACTAGAAAGCTTACACTACTGACACCAGATGGAGGAAGACCGAAGTTGAGGAGTAGAGGAAGCTCGGTGTCCGGGGATGGAGGTGGGCGTTGGACAGGGATGCGTGGAAGAGCAGCCGGGGCCCATAAAGGGTTGTAGAGCTAGAAGAAGAAGAAGAAAGCGGCTAAACACTCGGCGTACTTGAAAACATGTATTTAAAAATTTTCATGAAGTTCTGTTGAGGGGTTTAGAAGTCACAAACATACACAGACTGCTAGCTAATACCCGGGGTGCGTTGCTGCGCCCAAATAGATGAAATATTATACATTAACTAAATTGTATGGTATACGCTGAGACGAAACAAACAATGACTTTCAGGTAAACATCCACTTCTGATTGTCGAATTTCGCTCGTTTTTTGATAATATCTACCTCGGTTTTTTTAATAGGATATACTGTGTTTCGTTGTGAAACATCGCAAATTGTGACCGTTAGAGCGACTTTTAAATGTTTACTTCAGGTGAACTTCTACACCTAAAGGTTTTAGAGGGTCCAATTGTGAATCTGAACCATCAAACACAAACAAAACTTTTCATCAAAATCGGACCAGTTGTTTAAGAGGAGTTGAGTGACAAACCACACGTACACAAGAATTATATATAAAAATAAAGATTATTCAGTCTTGTAAGATCTAATGTTCGGTGTGACTTAGAGCCTAGTTGTTAAAGGTTTCACTGGGAATGGTTTTTAACAATACAAGTATTTCATCACACATTCTGGATGAATGGACAAACCTAATTAATATTTGTGCTCTTATGCATTTTATTTATTCAAAACCTCAGGTTATCATTTTGACATTTCCGGTGTTCTCTTTTGGCACTGGAATAATTGTAACCCGTTTCTGAGGTTGGGGCTCCGGAAGGAGGGGTTACGACTGTGCTGGTGATATGAAAGGCGATGATGATAATAGTGGTGCGTCAGGAGAGTCCTTAATGCAAAACTTAATCTAAGGTGACTATGAATGACGATGATTATGACGGCCGTATAATGTTGGGCCTTAAAGTTCCCTCACATTTGTCTTATAGCTGAGGGAAAACCTTCACTCAAGAGACTTGTCCCGACCGGGGATCGGACCCGGGCCCGTTGGATATATATTTTATACTTTTCTATTCAATTCATCACTTGTTCTACAATTTCTGCTGCTCGAAAAATGTCCAAATACACAGGGTGCAGCATAAGTCAGTTAACCGAAAATGCAAATATATTATTTTCTGTAGCTTACAACAACTATACAAAAAACAAGTACCGAAATTGTTCAAAGTGAACCTCCATTGTTATTTAAGCATTTATGACGTAGTTTTAATACTGATTTACACAATTTCCCATTATTAACAAAAGTGTTTTCAAATTCCTGTTCAATCAAATCCCGTAAATGATGCAGGTTAAGTGGTTTAATCCTTCAAAATCACCTCATGCGGCAGTGTTTGAGATTATATTCTCAAGGTTCTGTTTCAACCAATCTGATTTTTCCCTTGTAACCACATTCAGTGGTTAATTGACTTATGCCGCACCCTGTAGTTATCTTTATTAAATTAACACGCTCTACCGACAGGATGTATCTGGGTGACACAAGAGATCGAAAAGTAGTGCGTAAATAGGAAGAGATTAACCCCTTAATTGGTGAAATTCATTTTTTTAATGCCATGCTTATTTGAATGCATCGGATTGGAGTGAAAACAAATCATGCATAACCATAATTTATTCTGTATATACTGTTGTATAATTTTAAGCAAATTTAAATAATTTTTACTGATTAATTTTACCCACTCTTAATTAAGAGTATTGAACTGATTCATCATTCGCCGAAGAACTCCGTGACCTTGTAAAGTGCGTAAATGTTCCAAAGTACCGACAGGTCGTCTTTGTACAGTATGTGCGAGTATATGCACAAAAATGTGATAATTATAGTAAAATAACATCTTCGTTGGAAATATTTGCGTTCATTATAAACAACTGACTGACGGTAGCAGTCTGACCAGTTCATTTAAAATGCAGTGATTTGTTTCGTATAATGTATATTAACACTACATTTTGGATATATATTTTTGTATATACATTGTACGTAGTATACGAAAAGGGCAGTGAGTTTACTTCCCGCCCTAGGTATGTAATTTGTAATATTACAGTATAGTTACTTATTGGTTGGCAACCCCAAAATTTAGGAAACTGAACTTTCAATCATGGTCGCCAGTCCGGGTAAGTACGACAGAACGCACTATCGTGCAAAAAAGATGGTAAAAATTACCTTTGTTTGTCAGCGATAACAATAATATAGATGTAATAACTGTACCGTAACGAAGCAACGTCACTAAATGTCAAAATGCAAATATTTTTACAAATCGAATTTTAAAATATATTAATAGTTTACAGATTGAATTCACCTATCTATATATACTGTAAAAATGTATACATAGACCATCCTCTATGAGGTGCATAGTTATCATCTTTAAATGAAGGGAACCAGGAAAAATCTAGGAAAGTCACTTTTCCACCACTAAATAATTGTCTTTTAATTGAGGCGATTGCATACAAAGGGGTATATGTCATTTGTTATTCTCTTGAAAAAAATGGGTGTGTAAAGGCATTGATGTCTTTTTAGACTTATCTGGGGGAAAACACGCATCACCCGAAGTTATCATTTTGAATTACCTATGAATTTGTTACACAACTTCAAGTTTAAAAATGTTTTCTCAATACTGAATCTAACCTCCCCAATTATACAACGTACCTACCTTTTTTAAATATGTACCAAATTAGGAAGGAAAATAAACCCATGATCAAGCAGTTTATTTTAAGATGATCTTTTAAAAGATTTCCGGGCTGTTGGCCGTGGTTTTAGAGGCTTGTAGTTCCCCGACGTTTCGCCAGAGACTGCGTCCCGCATCCTCAAATTTTTACAAGATCATCATAATAACTCCGGCCGTGAAAGCCTAAGTCAGTTTCGCACTTGTACAATATAGTTAGTACTTTGCATTGAGAAACTCACACAATAAAGTGACTAACCTGGTACTTTTCCTCTCCCTCAAATGTGTATTGATTAATCACGTGACACGCTATATAAAGCTAAACTCATTGGAAATCAAAACAAATTTAACTCTAAAATTGCAAATATTCTGTTTTTCATTCTTACGGATAACATTTTCTTTCATTCTGTTTTAATAGTAATCACCCCCGTTCCTTAATATAAACAAAACTTGATACTGCGAGAGGCTGCAGGACAATTGATCTATTAATTGGCTGACGTCTTGTAGAGGAAGGAGAACCCACAGGATGTCTCCTAATTCTTACAGTCGCTATTTATTAGAGCTGCGCAATTTCATCGCGATCCTGCGTGGGCACCGATCTCTTAACTAACTACTAACTCACTGCCTCTATCGAACCCGTAGGTCAGGCATAAGCTCTCCATACATCACTATCCTGAGCTAATGTCTTCCAATCATCCACTGTATAATGTACTTCCGTCAAATCATGGATGTTATTCTTCCACCTCATTCTTGGTCTACCAACTGGGTGTTTCCCTATGGACACCGATCTCCTACTGACCTATATTCCATGAGAAAATTCCTTCTCCATAGGGTTTTGTGGACCTGTGCCAAGACACAATACATTAGGTCGTTTCTTTTTCGATTCCTGTATTAATTATGGAAATTTCCACATTAATGATTTTGTCCCGCTTATTGCTTGTTATCTACTTATTTATAATATCCATCTTATTGATTTTTGTCCTTTAATAATTCTCTATGTTTTGCAAGTTAATACATGACACTCAGACTACAATATTATACACTACATAAGTTAGTTATTAAGGTAGATCAACATAATGTTTCAGGTCTAGTTTAATGTAAAAGTTAACAAAACAAATTTCATAAAACATCACGAAGTGAGTGTGTGAAGGCATCAAGTTATCTGGTGGAAAGCACTCATCACCCCAAGTTATACCCACAGGTCTCAGAGAGCTATTGCAAGAGTAGGAGATTATGGCTCACGCCTCTTTAAACGCAGTGTTCAGCATTTTGCAAAGGTCATTTTTAGCCAAGAAAATATACCTGGTACTAATTCATTTTAGAGGCTGAGTAGAACCCAGTGACATGATCTTACCACAATGTTTGGTCAAGAAGTAAAAGTCGTGACCTCATCTGGAATCGAACTCGCGACCTCACGGCTTGTAGTATATTGCCTCAGCAAATTACGCAACGTGTTTCCGAATATATTTTTTTTTCAGAATACTTTAATGAAATTTTCCTGATGTTGGTAGTCTTATTGAAAACACTAATTCATCCTCTTTTTTGTTTGTTTATTTTACCCTAAACCTGTTTTGTTTGTTTTATTTTTGTGCACCACAAATGAACTTGCATATTTTTGCGCTGAGCGCATGAAAATAAATGTGAACTAAAAGTAAACATTAAATAGGTACATGATAACCTGCCCAGCTGAGTGTTTAGTTGTGACTCCGGTACATAATGAAGATGGCAAAGAACAACACAATGTAACAAACACATATCATACCCAAAGTTAACTTCGAAAGAGCAACTGTTTCATAAAAATATATCGACGACCAACAGCGGTTCCATGACCTTGACGAGACTGGGAGTGTTTCAAGTAAATCAGAAGTACCGTGGTAGGGCTACCTTTACTGGACAAACCTCGGGGCGAGAAACAAAATAATTAATTAATCTCCAAGAACGTGTCAAATTGCATCAATACAGGAAGAGAACATTTCCAACGAAAGATAGCAGAAGAGAGATCAATGGGCAGGAGGAAAATGTTACCCGTGAAGAAGATAATCTTCTACGGGATATTCAATTCTATAGTAATTCTCTGCCCGAGGGCAGGTCTTTCAATGCAATTATAGCATTTTCATACTATGCTTTGCAGCTTTACTAAGAAATGATATGTGTGGCAACTTCCTAAGGGATATAACCTTAAATAAATCGTAATTTGGATGTTAGAACCCACTCCAGAAATATTCCGACAAAAGAGGCTACACTATGTATAGTCGGGTAAAATATTCATTCAGTGTCATGATGTTAATAGTGAGTGGAGAACATATTTTAATCGACTCACCTCATACATTTTCAAACATCTTTGATACCGACGGTTTCAGACAAAATCATGTCCTTCTTCAGTCATAGCTTCCATTGATGAAATTCCGTGATTGTTGATTTCTTTAGTGACATGACTTCTTGTGCTGCCATCTTTCATTGGGGTTATAAACTTTGTAATTAAATTTTTATCCACCGGAATATCCAAAATCATAGATCGATATTTATTCTTCTGAATGAATATAATTTCCCAAATTGTCAATTCCAACGGTTTATCCAATTGTTTCAAAAGTTTCGCTTCTTTTTCAATTGTATGATGTTCTACAAAACTATGTGCAGCAATTGCTGATTTTTCAATTTCACAATTTTTAATATTTCTAAAATGTTCTTTAGTGCGTGTTTCCAAATTCCTTTTTGTTTTTCCTATGTATACTTTGCTACAATCATTACAATTAATTTGATAAATTCCAGATTTCTTACTGTCTGGGATGTTGATTTTTTTATTAGTATTTAGAAGTTTTTCCAGACTAAATTTATTTATTGGTGCCAAAGTAATGTTGTATTTGTCAAATATGTTTTGAAATTTCCCATGTACTATTGGATGGTAAATAATTTTCTTGAAATTCTTTTATTTACTAACAATTTGTAGGGTAGAGCATTCTTTAAGTTGTTTTATCTATCTGAATTTCTTTAATTTGTTAGATATTATACTCTTATTAAAACCATTTAATCTGGCTATATTTAGGATATTCTCATATTCTTTCTTAAAATTTTCTCCTTTTAATGGGACCTTTATCAATCTATATAAGAGGCTATTAAATATTGCATGTTTATGTGCAGAGGATTGAAACCCGTTGAGTTTATATAATTATCAGTATGTGTACCCTTCCTATATACATCAAATTCAATTTTTTGAGTTTTTTAATTTCTAATTATGTATAAATCCAGAAACGGAATTTTGTTTTCAATTTCTGATTCTATGGTAAATTTAATTGATACATCTTGTAGATTAAGTAATTTCAACGCATCATCAACATGTTTAAAATTTATTATCGAAAAAATATCATCAACATATCTGTACCAAGTCTTGAAAATCCATGGGTAAGCCTTGGTGATATGGCACTCGAAGTAACTCATGTATAAATTAGCCAAAAAAGGCGAAAGAGGATTTCCCATAGATAAACCCGAAACTTGTTTGTAAAATTTACCATTGAAAGTAAAATAGGAATTTTCAATACAACATTTTGTAAGGTTGATGTATTCTTCTATTATTTCTTTATTTAAATACAAAGAACTCAACCATTTTTTCCAAAAAATATAACATTGTTCCTATTGGAACATTCGGAAACAATGAAACAACATCGAAAGACACAAATCTGTCATTGTGAACCAATCTAAAGTTATTCAATTCATCAATTAGTTGTAAAGAATTTTCAATACTTTTATTTTCAAATTCTGGAAAACTCTTAAATTTCTGTACTAACCATTTTGACAAATAATAAGACGGGGACCCTATATTATTAATTATCGGTCTCATTTTATTCCCAATTTTATGAATTTTGTGGAGACCATACATTCGATGTTATTTCTATTTAACGATGCTCTTTAACATTAGAGCACAATTCAAATCTGAGCGGGAAAGGATCAACATACTATGCTCGGAGTTCAAACGTGAGGTTCTTTTAAGTGCCATAAATATATTCACGGTGCCGAAGTGTTTGGTTACGAAACCGGTAATGTGTATTATTACGATCTGTAAATCCACACATCTCGGCGGGTGATCCTGGAAGCCATTAGTCCACCAAGATTGTCTACGACGTTCAAGAAGAGAACAAAGAGAATATATTTGATATATTTATTCTACTTGCATCAATATTACATACTAACCATCTCAATAGCATTATCGAACCCGCACGTTCATGGTAGCACGGACATAAGCTCTCTATACATCCCTATCATGAGCTAATGTTTTTCAGTCAGTCCCTGTATAATCTACTTCCCTCAAATCATGTTTAACGTTATTCTGCCACCTCGCTCTTGATCTACCAACTGGCGCTTTCCTTGTAGTTTTCATATAAAGAAGCTTCCTTGCACATCTCTCATTCCGCTTTCTTGCCACATGCCCTGCACACCACAGTCTACGAAACTTAACTGTTGTAATTATATTTGGCTTCCTATAAAGACCATGTACTTCATTGTTACGTAGTCTGCTCCATTCATCTTCCTGTTCATCTCTCTTTGGTCCAAAAATATTCCTAAACACTCCCCCCTCCCAATGTCATATTAACAAAATTTTAACATAGTGTCACAATTTTATAAGGGGGCACGCCGTAGCGTAGTGGTTAAGGCACTGAGCTACAAGCCGGAGGGTCGAGGGTTCAAGTCCCGTTGGGGTCAGGATTTTTAAACTGACCCAAACCCTCTGGCGGCACTATGGCCCTGGGGTCGACTCAGCCTCTAACGGAAATGAGTACCAGACGCCTGTTCTGGGGGTAAAGGCGGCCGTCACGCAGGGCTGACAACCCGGCTGACATGAAGTGCCGATTGTCTAGAAAAAGTGGGAGCCTTAACCTCCCATTACCCCAAGGGCCTCCTGAGGCCTGTTGTGGGATCACTTTACTTTACTTTACACAATTTTATAAAGATAGGCTGTGAATTGAGAATTTTTGAATAAGTGGTTCCAAGAGAAAACTAAATGTAATTTGTTGTTTTATTCGATATGGAGCTTCTCCGCTACATTAGAGTGGTTTAACTTCACAACGTTACGTACCGGGCCTTACACTTGTCCGGAGAGGGATTTTAACTGAGGATCACACACGTACTTTTTTAACCACACAAGGACATGGTGGGCCTCAGCTTAATGCCAGTGCCTCCTCCAAGACAAAACAACACGTAATTCACACACACACATTCCTACTAAACATGGCGAATATGATAATGATGGCTACATGATGTTTGGCGCTAATAATTTACAAAGAAGACACAAAACATTTGTATAATGTACGCCTTGTTCAATAACAAAAAATATGCAATAACTTACGAGTACGTTACGAGGCAACGCCACTAAATGTGAGATTGAAAAATATTTTAATTAATAAAATACGAATGTTTCACAAATTGAATTCAAAACTGTTTTATCTAGAAGTTTATACTCCTAAGAATTATAGACATATGAATGTCAAACTCTTTTTTTTTCTATCAGGTAAATATAAATACATTTTCAGACACCATATTTACCATCGTTTAAATGGCAGACATTCAATAAACGTAACAAATTTTACTTTAAATTTACACATATTCTATTTTACCTTATTTTAGTTAACATTTTGTTATTATGCTTTAAAATTAAGCAATTCCTTTCTTTAAATTAAACTCATGGAGCTGTAAGTGTGCAAGGCACTTGGTATAACAGAGAGGTAGACGTTATAGCTATGTGTGATAAGTGGTCAACCGTCAGACTCCCAAAGTTTTATATACAGTACATATATTCCTCACAATTCTAGGTGGACACCGTTCCACACTAGCCGACATTTAGTGAGTAAATCCTTCCGCATAGGGACACGAACCAAGTCATGATCAGTAGCTCTGCGACAAAGCGTAATGTCTTAGACGCTGTACATTATCACTATATGAACATTTCCGCGCCAACAACTCTTCCATCCATTGCTTATTTTTATAAACTCTAGGTTACATACGTATTGTTTGAAATATCCATTTTATCAATATTTTTCACAATTCTCTATATTTTTTTATTTATTGCTGGGCGTCTATTTGTTCTCAGACTTCAAAACTATACATTTTTAAGTTGTTTGTTTCCCTTCATCATTGTCATCGATTGGGTTAATTTAATGTAAAAGTTACGAAAACAATGAAGTTTAAAAAAACAATAAAATGACATGAAAATAGTACGTAAAGGCACGCACGTGTTTATTAGGTAAAATACACATAATCCCAATTTACGTCACGGCTAATTGCTATAAGTGGTGTAATTTAACCCACTGCAGGCCTTATGTAGCCCTTGGGATATTTTATAATTAAGACTCACAATTTTCTGGTGCAAGATATCAGCCGGATTGTCAGCCCTTCACAACGGCTTTACACTTAGAACGTATGTATGGTACTCCACTGGTTGAGACGCACATTCAATGCGTCGTGAGAATGTTTATATATTATGAATACGTCTTGTACAACAATTTATATAACGTTAGGGATATCGGCCGCGGTGGACTAGCGATTATGCTCCTTGCCTCTGATCCCGAGAGTCGTGGGTTCAAACCCGGCCGGGGTCGATGGTTTTTTTGGAGATGTAAAAATCCAAGGAGCAAGTTCTCCGGGAGGGACTTTAAGCCGTGGGTCCCGAGTCTGAAGATTTTCAGGCTCGTAAAAAATCCTTAAGCCTGAATGAAAAGGCCTCTAAGCAATATATACCGAATTTTCCCGTCCTAGTACTACCTTGGTTTCCTAGATGTCAGTATGAGGCGGAAAGCTGACAACGGACCACTCAAAAATGACATCTATACGAAAACAAGTGTAACACAATTAGTATGGTTCAAATTCTTCCCTGTAGGGGGAAAGTGCCTAAATCTCTGTTAAGGGAAACATGGGCTTACAAGAGAGGATTTGTGATTCCTTGTAATGATTGTAAGACTTCTTCAAGAGAAGAAAACCTGCGTGAATAACATTACCTCTTCGGGAATCGAATCCGCAATCTTCCAGCTTATACCATATTGCTTTACCAATTATGCAACGTCCCCGGGATACTTGTTTGAGAATATTTTAACACATTTTCACGTTGTGGCTGCTGATGGTACTCTTCTCTTCAGGCGCTTGAATCTAACCTGTACCCACAAGGAATGTCTTGGGCGAAGGCAAGAACTGTAAAAACACCTGTATTTAATTAGTATTACAAGTGACTGGTTCCATCCACCGGGGTAAAGACACATCTGGATGTAAGTTAGAGAGAGCACATTAATAACAAGTCATTTACATATAATAAGTAAATATGAAGAAACTTTATATGAACCATGGAACAGAAAAGGAACCATAAATGAACTACTACATACTTCTCGTTCATTTGAACTTAAGCTAATTTGGAATAAAAAAATCCACTTTTGGCTACTTCTCCTATTAACCTATTTTGTATTTCACTTCTACATCAATTGATTTTATCCATACAATTCACACTATATTCCAACGTATTTTAAACACAACTCTCACCCTAGTTTTCAGCGAGATTCAAACCTTGGACTTCTGATCTACAGAACCATTCCTTAAAAGTCTTGGCTAATTAGTCATGTTGGAAAACTAATATTTTCACTAGCCTAATATGTTATGATTCTGTTTTCGGAAAGTTAAAAATGAATTTCCATTTTTTCACGAAATATAAATTATTCCTAGTATTGAAAAACGACTAAATATAAAATACCAAAGAAAGTACAGAAATATGTACACATTCGTGACGTAACAATTACCTCATTCCCATTGTTTGTCCTCGACATTCATATTTTGTATTTATAAAGGAGAAAGAGGCTTTATTTTCTAACTGAAGCTAACTGAAATGTTACCTAATAACCAATGTTAATGTGACGTTAGTGTGAGTTATTACAACTTTTTTATTTAATTTTCGACCAACGTTTGTTAATATAAAGAAATGTTCATACTATTTGAATACTTTGTGGAATTAAAAACCTAACGGAGGTTCGGGTGTTACAATAACCCAACGCTAGACAAAAAAGGATTAAGGTTAATGTGAATTTATCTTTGTTAGCTGTGTTTAAATTCAAGACAGACGTGTGTAAATGTGAAATTGTTATTGTTTGTGCATAGCAAGTGAGACGATGTGTGTTAACTAATATCTGATAAAGAGCTATTATGAAGTACATGGCTCAAAATTAGGATAGTTTTGTATTTTGAAAACCTACATGAAAGGGGTTTTCGCCCGCCTTAACTCCCAAGTTCCTCAGCAAACCACAAGAATGTGCATAAATATTAAGTAAAACTGAAACGTACTAAACCTCATCGCGCCATGTTCAAAATTATAGAAACAACACAAACAGTGACAATAGTTCGTTACAACGAATGTTAAACATCGTTCACTAGGTAGTTCAAATGAACGGATTCTTATGTAGTCCGTGCTACGTGTCTGCAGAATTACCAAATATTTGTTTCCCTTGAGAATAAATGATCTGTTTTTCAAAACCAGAAGTAACAACCCACCCCTTTGCTGGATAAACAAACTTTGTACGAGAACCATACGATGATGCAATTTGCAGAGGTTAAGTCTGTGTTTCCAATATCAGAAATGGTGGATAAGATATCTACTGGTAGGAGTAACTTGTTAGCCATAGAGAAGGTGTCATTTCTACACAACAAAAATCTTAAACAAGTACTTACTGATCCTCCAAGTTGGGGTTGGTAGTTACGCCAGTCTCCGTAAACATTTCCCTACAAAAGATAGACAAATATTACGTATAATAGGGGAAACATAGTTGAGAAGGCCAAATCATTAAATCAGTGTTATGAAATTATTTCTATTTTACGATAAACGTACTTCTCAAAAGTCAAGATTATTAGCATCTCAAGTCAAATCCGAGCAATGAAGGGCCAAAAAATGATCAAAAGTCTCGTTCTTCCAGCTTGAATTTCTTTTTTAAGTGCCGTAAATCTAGTCAGGGAACCAAATTATTTAGTTCACTTCAAAAGGAATCTAGTGTAAGGATTTGTATGCCCTGAAAATTGACACCACCAGGCCGTGTTTGAACCCAAGCATTTCTAAATCCGGGAGCAAGTATATTAACCACTAATCCACTAATATCGATTACAGCACCTATGATGGGGAGAGAGGGAGAAGATAATATATGTGCTGTAATTGTATGCGTATTACATGTATTTTGTCAAATTATTATCTAATATTACAACAATGCCACTTTTTTAAAGTTAAATTTACCATATTTATACAGGAAGACAACTATGTGCAGTGTAATGGTGCAGCTCTAACCTCTCATTTGTAAGCAGTTACTGGTCCAAGTTAATTTTAAGTTACCTTATTTGTTCATAGATGTCATGCGGTAATACACCGACCCAATGAGACATCTAACAGGCAACTAAGGTATTACTAGGAGGTTGCGGTCGGTATATTTTGCATAGAGGCCTCTTTATCCAGGCTTAAGGATCTTTTACGAGCCTGAAAATCTTCAGACTCACAGCTTATGTCCCTCTCGGAGTACGTGCTCCTCGGATTTTCCCGTCCCAAAAAAGTTACATCGACCTCGTCCGGGTTTGATCCCGCGATCCTCGGAACCAGGGGCAAGGAGGATAACCACTAGTCCACCGCATCACAACTATGTATAATAACCATTTCAATTTATAATGAGATTTTCTCCCCTAAGTACAATTAGCACATTTATTAAAAGAAGATTCATTTCATAAAAAAATGGACAAAATGCGTCTTGTTGACAGCACGAATGATACAATAACCGTAACGTTACCAAGCAACGTCATTGAATATCAAATAGAAAATTACGGTTTTAATTGATATTAATAAAATATTAGTATTTTACAGATTGGATGTAAAACTGTTTAATCTGTGTAGCTGAGATTTACAGACAACGCTTCCTCTATCAGGCAAATGTTAAATACATTTTCAAATATCTCATTTATCATAGTTTAAATGCACGTTATTATGACCTACATCGCGATGCATATAAGGCAGGTTAATTCAAATTACAACAAATTAGAAATACTCTATTTTATATAATTTCACATAATAAAGTGTTATACTATTATTATTAAACTCCTCCGTTCTTTAACTCATAAGAAACTAGGCGCGAGAGTCCAACCACTTAGGACTATTATAGGAAGTCGATAACCCAGATAGTACATGAGCCTCAACCTGGAGCCTGGAGTTACCTCATGATGCTGACTGGGAAAAATTGCATAAGAAACAGTTTCCCCAGTGAATCAAATTAACGCACGTTCCGCAGCTCAGCGCCAAGGCTGCTGCTTCGTCCCGATCCATTCTTAATTTTCTATATTATTAATTATATGAAAGTTTCCAGGTCAATTATTTTCTTCCGTCTACTGATTATTTTATTTATAAACTCCAGGTTATGTAATTATTTGGGATATACACATTTTAATATAATCATCTTCATTAGTAATTATATGTCTGTAGGTTTCTACCGTTTCCCCTGCCACAGGATTTCTCCATACTCATCGCCACACTTATCGTTCAGACTTCTATAAATATAGGGACTTCATCTCATCTCATCGCTACGTTGAACATGAGTTGAGGATGGTATTGTCTTTATCAAGTTACACTACTGCTTAATGTTTATCATTTTGTCCTCAGACTTCAAAATCATAATTGTTAAGTTACGTGTAAATTGTTATTTTTCAGATTTATTTATGGACGTTGTGTAATGTTTTATGTTTTATTGTTGGACGTGTCTAAGTTTCATTTTAAAAGCAAAATTATTTCGAAATCGGATGTGCGCTTTTTGCACCGTAACTTACTTCTAGATACATTTATTATATTTTTATCACAATATATACCTTCATTTACTTTTAATGATGAAATATTAAATATGGTATCATAATAAAACACAAGAAATAGATCAGTCATGGACGGAAGAATAAACAAAGCAAATCTGAGTAATTAGAAATGTGAAAGTTTGACGTTTGTTAAATAAATTTGTGTGAACGCGCATCACCTACATTTTGAGGGGTTAGAGACCACTAGCACCCTCAGGAATATGACTTGTAAAAACAATGTAATACGACGGATACGAGTGTCGAAAACGATTAAATTTAAGCTCAACTTTTTACGTATAGTTTCCATAAGAGGGAGCGAGATGGGAAGAAAAATAAAAAGTAAAAACGGACCGAGATTAGTATTGATTCTATTGTCTTTGTAGTCGTAAGTTGATTCTTGACATCCCGATGGCGTTTAAGCGCTATCTCCACAGGGAGATAAAACCACTCATATTTAGTTCAAAACCGCATTTCGGAGTCGCCGAGAATCAAGTTCACGTTAAGCGCCATCGACAAAAGAGGAGCGAGAAAGTGAAAAGTAAGGAAATGCGGATAAATTATATATGGGATTTTATATATGGGTTGTGCGTGCGTGCGTGTGTGCGCGCGTGTGTGTGTGCGCGTGTTTGCGCGTGTGTGCGCGTGTGTGTGCGCGCGTGTGTGTGCGCGTGTGTTTGCGCGTGTGTGTGCGCGTGTGCGCGTGTGTGTGTGCGTGTGTGTGTGCGTGCGCGTGTGTGTGTGTGGATAAAGATAGTCTATATAAATTATTATTCGCTAAATTATGTAGACAATCATCCCATAAACATCAAATTATTTTACGAGCCTGAAAATGTTCACACTCAGATCCCACGGCTAAACGCCCCTCCAGGAGGACTTTTCCCTTGGAAACGGTCGGGTTTGAACCTACGACCTTCGGACTAGAGATAAGAAACATCACCACTAGACTGACATGAAATT
Source organism: Diploptera punctata (assembly GCA_030220185.1). NCBI lineage: Eukaryota > Metazoa > Arthropoda > Insecta > Blattodea > Blaberidae > Diploptera > Diploptera punctata. The sequence continues at coordinate 47,366 of JASPKZ010008470.1, read as the reverse complement.
ATGTAGTTCACAGTAATTTACAAGGTTTATAGTTCACAACTAAACCATATATCAAACCACTTTATGCTGTAAGGTAGGTAACAGCCTTGTTGGCAGTCGAGGACAAACCAATTGTCTTTAAGTCGAAAGAGAATTATTTAAAATTGTATTTGGTCTGAACTTTTAATGGGGATCGAGACTGGTCAATTGTCTTCACCTCCCAGTGGTCTTCACCTCCCAGTGGTCTTCACCTCCCAGTGGTCTTCACCTCCCAGTGGTCTTCACCTCCCAGTGGTCTTCACCTCCCAGTCTTCACAGTGGTCTTCACCTCCCAGTGGTCTTCACCTCCCAGTAGTCTTCACCTCCCAGTAGTCTTCACCTCCCAGTGGTCTTCACCTCCCAGTGGTCTTCACGTCCCAGTCTTCACCTCCCAGTAGTCTTCACCTCCCAGTAGTCTTCACCTCCCAGTAGTCTTCACCTCCCAGTAGTCTTCACCTCCCAGTAGTCTTCACCTCCCAGTGGTCTTCACCTCCCAGTGGTCTTCACCTCCCAGTAGTCTTCACCTCCCAGTGGTCTGCACTTTGTACTAGTGGACACGTTAGACGTTGTCATGGACAGACGATAAAAATATAGGCTAAGTAACTTCTTTACAGTAAAATTTACAAATTAATAAGTTCGCAAGAAAACTCCTCACTGCCATATGTTACGGCTCAAGAAGCTTGCACTATGACGTCACATTGTAGTCGCGTGGAATATCCCGGTAATACAGGTGACTACAATTTTGACATAAAAAATCCTATAACCCGTGGGATATCATTCCAACAGCCATCTAATGACCACTGTAACAAGTAAGCATATTTAAAGAAAATATTTACTTTATAGCAGTAACGCTTGTATATTTAGATGTTATAACTGCATTTTTTACTTTGTCAATGAAGGTAAATATGACATGAAAAACAAATAAATGTCTGTGTCGGGATTTGAAACCGAGTTTCTAAACTCTGTACGTTTAGTGCTCCAAACATCTGAGTTACTCAGGAATCCTAACACCCAACATTTATTTTTCATATATATATATATATATATATCCCGACTCAGGCAATTTTTTTTTTTCATGTCATATTTGCCTTCATTGCCAAATGTCAAAAATATAGTTTTAAGTTCTAAATATATATATATATATATATATATATATATATATATATATACTAGAAAAAGCGTACAATTCGGTTAACAGGGAGAAGTTATACAGTATGCTGCTGGAGTTCGGAATTCCTAAAATGTTTGTTAGACTTATACGAATGTGTCTGAATGGAACAGAGAGTAGGGTGTTTGTAGGCAAACAGTTTTCGGATAATTTAGAAATTCACAATGGGGTAAAGCAAGGGGATGCATTATCTCCTCTACTATTCAATTTTTTATATTAAAAATGCAACTAAATCTTTGGAAAATGAAGAAAGCCTACAACTCAATGCTAGTAATAGGCTGTTAATTTATGCTGATGATATGGTATTATTGAGCGATAGCGGGGAGATATTAAAGGCCAACACGCACACACTATTGAGTAAATACGAAATTGGGGCTGGAATTAATATCAATAAAACTAAATATATGCTCACACATAGAAATGCGTTTATAATGGAGAGGACAAATAATAGCAAATGAAGAAAATTTTGAAGAAGTGCCTGATTTTGATTATCTAGGAACATTAATAATTACAAATAGGAATGAGATGCACAAGGAATATAAACGTAGGTTTAATTCTGGAAATGCATCCTGTTACTAATTTCAGGAACACTCCCATCCCAACTCATTTGATAAAATGTTAAACTGAAAATAAATAAAACAGTTATACTCTCCAGTTATATTATATGGATGCGAAACATGGACTCTTACTTTAATGGTGGAAAGAAGTTTACGAGTGTTTGGGAATAAAGTTTTTAGGAAACTTTTTGCGCAAAAAAAAAAAGAGATGAACGGTTTAATTACATAATGGTGAGTTACATGATATGTATAAGAAGCCAGATATAGTAAGAACAGTTAAGTCTCGTAGATTGCTATGGGCAGGACATGTGGCACATATGGGGATCAATGAGGTGCATGGAAGATTCTTGTAGGAAAACCAGAGGGAAAACGCCCAGTTGGTAGACCAAGAATGAGGTGTGAGAATAATATTATCCACGATTTGAGAGTAGTAGATTATACAGTGGATGAATGGAAAACATTAGCTCAGAATAGGGATATATGGATAGCTTATGGCCGTGAACCTGCGGATTCGACAGAGCCAGTGAGTTATTATAGATTATTAATTTGTATAAGTTAATGGAACGACTTACCATTCGCAGTCTATTTGTCACAGTTGATACATATATTATCATTATAATTCCAAACATTTTAAAATCGTCAACGTTTCTATTACAAAGCTATTATTATCAAGTCTTGACTAAATAGCTTTGCTTTCAAACGCGCTACCTTTTTTTTTTTTTGTTCGCGATTATATACATCCAGCCATCCATATTAATTCTGCCCGAGGGCAAGTCCTTCACTGAAATCTAAGCATTTTCATGCTATGCTTGCAAAGCTTTACTAGGGAACTGTAGATGTGGTAGCTTCCCGTTGCTTTCAACACCGGTGAATGATGATGATGATAATGGCTAGGATGAGGATGATGGCCATATGATTTCGGGGACCGTTTGGGCCTTAAAGTTTTCCTGACATTTGTCTTACAGGTGACGAGAAAAAACCGATAAAAAAGCATACAGAAAAACTGCCCCGACCGGGGATCGAACCCGGGCCCGCTGCGTGACAAGTCAGCACGCTACCTCGAGACCACAGCGGTGGACATATATATATTTCCCGCTACATCTGGTAATAATAGAGAATATGTATAAGAACAAATAAATGTTTGTTATGGTTTCGCCTGGTAGCGTAAGTGGTAGCGCACTGAGATATCAACTCAGAGATCCGGGTTTAAATCCCGTCCTGGCATTTATTTTTCTTATCTTGTCATATATATATATATTGTATACTAATTCTGCTCGAGGGAAGGTTAGAGTAAGTATTCCCAAGAATGAGGTGGGAAAATAACTAACCTCGATTTGACTGGGGAATGGTTTCGTGTTTTTCGTCAACCTCATTCCCCGAGAACACTGTATCTATATTCTTTGTGTACTCTACGTTCATAATATTTTTCATTTCAGTGAAACAATTTTCCAATGTACTCACCGCATTCAGGATGTCTTCCTTTGATTCTATCGTGAGGTATCCTCCTTTTTCAGCTATGTTTTTTTCAATATTTGCAGAGCACTTTCTACGCGTTTGCCCAGTACGGCCGCTATTTTTATTACATAATTAAAATTTATGCAATATCTTACGAGTACGTTACGAAGCAACGCCACTAAATGTGAGATTGAAAAATATTTTAAATTAATAAAATAATGACATTTCGCAAATATAATTCAAAACTGTTTTATCTAAAAATTTATATTCTTAAGAATTTTAGACAGATCAATGACAAGCGTTTTTTATCTCTCAGGTAAATATAAATACATTTTCAGATACCGTTTTTATCATCGTTTACATGGCCCATTCTATAACGTAACAAATTTAACTCTAAACTTACAAATATTCTATTTTACAATATTTTAGATAACATTTTGTTTTTATGCTTTAAAATTAAGTCATTCCTTTGTTTAAACTAAATTAAACTCATGGAGCGATAAGTGTGCAAGGCACTTGGTATAACAGAGAGGTAGACGTTATAGCTATGTGTCATAAGTGGTCAACCGTCGGATTCCCAAAATGTTATACTCGGTATATATAATCCTCACAATTCTAGGTGGACACCGTTCCACACTAGCCGACATTCAGTGAGTTAATTTCTTCCACATCGAACCAAGGCATGTTCAGTAGCTCTGCGACAAGGCGTAATGTCTGTATTTTTCACTTTCAACATTATCACTATATGAACATTTCCGCACCAACAACTCTCTTCCATCTATTGCTTATTTTTATAAACTCTAGGTTACAGGCCTATTGTTTGAAATATCCATTTTATCAATATTTTTCACAATCTATATATTTTTTAATTTATTACAGAGCGTTTATTTGTTCTCTGACTTCAAAATTATACATTTTTAAGTTGTATTGTTTTCCTGGATTCTTATCATCGATTAGGTTAATTTAATCTAGAAGATTAGAAAACAATTAAGTTTATAAATAAATAATAGTTTTAGAAACTAAAACAACACGCTTTATTAGAAAACCGAACTAAAAAGACGAAAAAAATTATTTCCAACACGCTTGTGAAAAAATTAAAGTGGACAACAAAAAAATCATCTCCAACACATATAGAATAAAACTAGAGTTATCAACAAAAAGAAAATAATTTTACCATCAAAAGCGTGGGGTGCTCTATATCAATTAATATATTTGATAATAAACAGATATTGGTAAAGGTAAAGTCTCTAAGAAGAAAATGTAATAATCATAAAAAGCACCCCACGCTTTTGATGGTAAAATTATTTTTTTTTGTTGATAACTCTAGTTTTATTCTATATGTGTTGGAGATGATTTTTTTGTTGACCGCTTTAATTTTATCACAAGCGTGTTGGAAATTAATTTTTTTTCGTTTTTTTAGTTCGGTTTTCTAATAAAGCGTGTTGTTTCAGTTTTTTAAAACTATTATTTATATTTTATTTTTTAGTTTTAATATTTTACAGAATAAGATAAAAATGTAAATATCTTTAAATTGGATACTATTGTAGTATGCGCTAAAAGTATTACTATTCTAAAAAAATCCTCGCAGCCGGATTTGAACCAGCGACCTATGAATTACTGAAATTATATACCACGAGAGTCCACCGCTCTACCAACTGAGCTCTTACAACGATTGACTAAAAAGTCGACAAGTCCGCAACCTATTATACCAGTTTTCATTTTCTTGATTTTCTGATGATTCTGGCCAGAATTTTAGAGACAAAATATGAAATTATTGTATTGTCACGGGTCCTTAACAAGTATGCAAAGTTTCAAGTCGATCCAATATTTCTAAGTGGGTGAAAATCGTATTCAAAGATTCCGTTACATAGATACAAAGACACTTTTTTGATTTTCTGACGATTCTTGCCAGGAGTTTAGAAGCAAATATGAAAATATTGTATTGTCATGGGTCCTTTACAAGAATACAAAGTTTCATGTCGATCCAATGTTTTTAAGTGGGTGAAAATCGTGTTCAAAGATTCCGTTACATATATTGAAATACACTTTTGTTTTTGATTTTATGATGATTCTGGCCAGGATTTAAAAAAACAAATATGAAATTGTTATATTGTCACGGGTCCTTTACAAGTATGCAAAGTTTCAAGTCGATCCAATGATTTTAAGTGGGTGAAAGTCGCCTTGAAAGATTCCGTTACATAGTTAGATAGATAGATAGATAGATAGATAGATAGATAGATAGATAGATAGATAGATAGATAGATAGATAGATAGATAGATAGATAGATAGATAGATAGATAGATAGATAGATAGATAGATAGATAGATAGATAGATAGATCGATAGATAGATAGATCGATCGATAGATAGATAGATATAGATAGATAGATACAGGTCAAGCTAATATAAAGCGTGTAAAAAGGAAATATTACTGAAATCTTTAAGATACATTTATTAAGAGAAGATAGTATAAAAATGTTATACCAAAATAGATTAAATCAATTAATGGAAGAAATGGCAATAATTTTAAATATAAATTTAGAATGGCAGAAGATAAAATCACTTATATTACAAGCTGCAGAAGAAGCACTGCGTAAAAGAAAGAAAAGGTATAAAAAGCGTGGTCTTAAAATTTGGAATTTGGAAATAGCAAAACTTATTGAAGAAAAGAAAGAAGCTTATTTGAACTATTTACACAATGAAAGTACGGAAAACAGAATAGAATATAAAAATAAATGTGCCAGTGATAAGAGAGAAACTCGGAGGCTACATAGGCAAAGTTGGGATAAATATATTTCTGATATGGAAAACAATCTTCATGGTAGACAAAATTATGCTTATAAAATCTTAAGAGAGATAAATAAAGATGAAAAGGATAAACTTAATTTTAATCCAATTCATGAAAAAAAATGGCTACAATACTATAAAGAATTATGGAGCCATAATGACAAAGGAGAAAGTAACATATTAATTATGGAAAGTGATTTAAGTGTTGATTCCATAACAATAGAAGAATTTACTGAAACAATAAAGAGCTTCAAAAACAAAAAAATCAACTGGAATTGATAGAATCAATATCGAACTTATTAAATGCGGATCTCAAGCTCTTATATATAGGATATTAAACTTCATAAATATCTGTTGGCAATATGGCTGTGTACCTGAAGATTGGAGTGAAGCTATTGTTATCCCTATATACAAAAAAGGTGACAGACATAACCCAAATAACTACAGAGGTATAAGCCTTTTGGGAACATGTAGCAAAATCTATGCTAAAATATTATCTAGAAGAATCGGAAAGATAAGTACTCACTTACTTACTCACTGGCACTATCGAACCCGTAGGTTCATGGCCGCGCGGACATAAGATCTCCATACATCCCTATCCTCAGCTAATGCTTTCCAATCATTCTCTGTATAATCTACTTCCCTCAAATCATAGTTAATGTTATTCTCCCACCTCATTCTTGGTCTACCAACTGGGCGTTTTCCTTCTGGCTTTCCTACAAGAAGTTTCCAGGCACGTATTTCATTCCCCATATGTGCCACATGTCCTGCCCATCGCAGTCTACGAGACTTAACTGTTCTTATTATATCTGGCTTCCTATAAAGACCATGTAGTTCATTGTTATGCAGTCTTCTCCATTCACCTGTCTGTTCATCTCTCTTTGGTCCAAAAATGTTCCTAAGTACTTTATTCTCAAATACTTGTAATCTCCTTTCCTCCCTTAAAGTAAGAGTCCATGTTTCGCACCCATATAATATAACTGATAGAATAATAGTTTTATATATTTTCAGCTTAACGTTTTTTGAAAGGAGTTGGGACATCAAAAGTCTCTGCAATGCATAATAGCATGCATATCCAGAATTGAGCCTATGTTTAATTTCTTTGTGCATCTCATTCCTATTTGTGATTATTGTTCCTAGGTATTTGAATTCAGCCACTTCCTCAAAATTTCCCTCATTTGTCATTAGCTGTCCATTTCCATTATATACTGAATTTCTACGTGTGACCATATATTTAGTTTCATTGATATTTACTTCCAGTCCCAATTTCTTAGTGTTACTCAATAGTGTGTGCGTGTTGGCCTTTAGTATCTCCTCGCTATCGGCCAGTAGTACTACACCATCAGCATAAACTAACAGCTTATTAATACCATTGAGTTGTAAGCCTTCCTCATTCTCTAAAGATTTAATGGCATGCTCTAGTACAAAATTAAATAGTAGAGGAGATAGTGCATCTCCTTGCTTCAACCCATTCTGGATTTGAAAACTGTCTGAAAACTGTTTGCCTACACGCACCCTACTCTTTGAGCCATTTAGACACATTCGTATGAGTCTAACTAACTTTTTAGGAATTCCGAACACCAGCAGGATACTATATAACTTCTCCCTCTTAATTGAATCATATGCTTTATTGAAGTCTACATATAGTTGATGTACAGTACCATTATATTGCCATTTCGGAAAGATAAGTAACGAAATTATTTCAAATGAACAACATGGGTTCAGAAAAGGCCGCTCTACAATTGACTGTATCTTTTCACTCCAAAAGTTCATAGAAAAAAGAAGAGAATTTAATCTTGAGAGACCCATATTGTTTATCGACTATGAGAAAGTTTTTGATAAAATTATGCGCTCTAAATTATGGGATATACTAAATAATAAAGGATATCCACCTCATCTAATTAAAGCTATAAAAAGTATATACTAAAATACAAAAATTCGTATAGATAAAGGAAATGGTCCTGGAGAAACTTGCGTAGAAAACAACAATGGACGTCGACGAGGTTGCCCTCTTTTGCCAATACTTTTTAATATATATTTAGATGATATCATTAGTACATGGCAAACTTCTTTAGATGAACATTTTATGATAAACGGTACGAAAATGAACTGTCTTTTATTCGCAGATGACCAGATCATTATAGCTTCCTCAGAAAATCAACTACAATGATCAGTTTATAAATTATGGAAACTAATAAACGATTATAATTTAAATATATCAACAGAGAAAACAAAGTCAATGGCATTTATTGGAACTCAGCATAAAAGGACAAAAATTGTAATTGGAACAAACATAATTGAACAAGTAACTTGTTTCAATTATCTGGGATGCATGATATTGTACCAGCAAAATTTGGACGTGGAGAAGAAATTAGGGAAATTTCAACAGATATGTGGTTCAATAAGAAGATATTTGAGAAATAAGACCACAAGGGAAACTCAAAATTTTGCAAAACAGTAGCCGTTCCAACGTTAACATACGGGTCTGAGAGTTGGCCTTTAACGATCTCTGATAAAAATAAAATTGAGACAATAGAAATGAGATTTCTCAGATCGGTTGCAGATCAAAATAGAAGTCAAGATATCAGAGATTAACTACAAATCTATAATATAAACGAGAAAATACACACAAATAAACGTAATTGGTTTGAACATATACAAAGAATGCCAAATAATCATTTATCAAAACAGCTGCTTCATTATAGGCCTCTAGGCCGAAGAAATGTAGGAAGACCAAAAAGTCGTTGGAAGGACGACCTGCGCCTGCGGCATGTAGTGCGCCGGGGAGCGGAACGGCCAACAGGTCCATACCTTGAAGAAGAAGATCATGATGATGATAATAATAATAAAATTAATAATATAGAAAATAACTTTATTATTACCAGGTAATTTTTAACACTTCTTCACACCCGACTCTTGAAAAATAATTATTTACTAACTTTATAAAGAAACTGTACAGTTTTTATTAAACATGCTGTAACATTCCAACCAATTCCTGATTTGTATCAAGAGGAGCACAATTCCCTGCGTAACTAATAATTTGATAAATTTTTAGTAATAACATTTTATACGAGCTCTTAGGGTCGGTTTCACCAACAGAGGTAACTCTATAACGCCAGTTTATATATGGGGAAACCTGGCGTAATACAGTTACCTCTGTTGGTGAAACTGACCCTTAATGTCGATTTATACTTCATTAGTAATATCGATTGTTTGCAAAAATGAATTGAAACAGAATCCTTAAGAGACATGAGAGTAAATGCTACAGCTATTTCTTCAGAGACGCAAGACCCGGTTTCTGCAAGTTCTGTACACAGGGAAAATAGCGTGTAACAAGAAATATTCTCCTCCTTATAATTTTCAACGCAGATAAATTAATATTGATTGGAGTTATGTACGTCATTTTTCACAAACATCTCTATAAATTATCAACCATGTAGTACTCCTTTTTTTCTACCAATGTCAGCAGGTTGTCATCTGTGACATTTTTGGTTTTCTCTCCTGAATGGTAGAACGTAGCCCACTTATATTAACCAATTGACGTCGAAAGACAGGATTTAAATGTGCCTGTTATGGCTGATTATTTCTTTACCAAAGAAAGAGTTCATTAATTTTATTAAGAAATCCACAACATTTTGTATAAACCTTCTTTATTTCAACAGGTCGGTCTGATTCACTAGTGATTATCATAGTTGTCACCGATTTCCAGTTTCACAGCTGCAATTCTGACTCAGGTGAATGGATATTAAGGGACATAAAATTCCTGAATACATCACTCATGGAAAACAAAATGAGTCAGGGAACCCGTGTCACAGACTTACAGCTCGTAAAACATCCTAAAAGCCCCCAAAGAAAATGCATACCGGTGTAAATAAAATAAAAGAGAGAGACCTCTGCATCAGTCCATTGGCGCCCTGCATGTTGAACTAGACTATAAGCAATTATCAGAGGTTGTATCACATTTTGTTTGAGTTTACTTTTTTTTAGTATAAGCGTATAGATCTTTGTTTTCACTTACTTTTTCCGAGTTCAATAAAATGAATTTTGGATATTTAAATCTTATGCAAAGGTTTAAGAAGGGGCGCCTGGCAAGACAGAGTGAAGTTTCCCCGATGACGTGTTGGGTGATTAATAATAATGAAGCACCAGGAGAGTTCCTCAAACCTAAATTTAGTTCAAATCCAGATCATGAGCGACCAATAGGAAAAAAACTTCCAGTTCTCTGACCGGGAATTCAACTCGATACCTCATGAACTGCAGTCAGAACCTCTGACCACACTAGCCCATGGAGCTGGTCACCATACATATATAATTGTATTTATACACTACAATAACATAGAACACGCAATTTTCTTAAAATTCTATAAATTGTGAAGGTTTGTATTCAAACATATTTCATATATCTATCATGAGAGATCTAACTTTAACATTCTATACTAATTCTGAGCTAAGTTCCAGGTGTGATGTAAACAAAGCAGATGTATGACTGCATTTTCATTGGTCGAATGACGATTTCATCATGTTTGAGCGAGCAAGAAAATATAGTTCCCTCTGTAACAATTTAAATAAAGAAAATAAAAATATGTAAATACCTAGCACATGTCTAACGTATGTTATATAGGAGTCTCTTAAAATACATATTTATAATTTTATTAGGTAATAAATGCATTGTTTTATTCCTATGCATCCACAATGCAGATTACGTTGGATTTCAGTTGTTTCAAAAATGACCGTTTCTCAAGAATTTCCCAAAAAAAGATGGAAAGCAAAGCTTAAGAAAAGTCGAAGAAAATCAAAGTATTATTTACCAAAGCCGTTAGTGGAGAAATATCCCACATTAGCCTTTGTGGATGTGGTGAAAAAAACAGAATTTACAGGTGAGTCAGCATGGAACATATATTCTGCCTCATAATGGAATTATGTATAAAGGATATCGACATCATTAAAAAAGTTGGGGTCTAAACCGCCTGATTAGGTAGTTTCATATATAACTTTTCTTGTCATAAATTAAATAAGAAATGGATGTTTCCTTATTATTGGTACCATCTTACGAACTTTGTAGTCCAGTAAAATACGATGTTGCCTAGAAACAATGTTTGTATCGGTGACAGTTCCGTACACAATTCGTTCACATAGTGAGAAAAAAAGTAGCCATCACAGTTCCTTCAATAGACCGAGTCGGAGGAGCAATAACTTAAACAAGTTTTTTATAGAACAACTGCCACTAAGCTCGATTATAGTGCAGGTCATACACGTGTATTTATTTCATTGGGTGTTTATTTATATAATAATGCAGACCTAAGTATATTATGAAATGGTGAAACACGATAAAATACGCAATTTTTAATGACATTACAAACCAGAATTTGGCTTGATGATCGAGAAAAATACAAGGGAAAAAACCTCATTCAAGTTGGTCGGTATTGGGGATTTCAATTCGGGACCCATCAAATATGAATCCCAAAACTTACCGCTTGAGACAACCTCGCGCATATATCCACATGTCAGATAAAATACATATCCACATCACATTCCCCGTCTTAATGTGCATACAGAAACACAAGGATTATAAAAAGACGAAACCAGAAATAAAAACAGAAGAAACACAATTAAAAACAAAATACTGTTACAGTTCATAGGCTACTGCCTCAGTACAACAACTAGGCTTAAATTATATGATCATGCTAGAAATACATTATAAAATAGACAATTAATAAAAGTGTTTATAATTTAGAAGAAGTGGCGGAATGTCAAATATATAGGAACAATAATTAAAAAAGAGGAATGTTACAAATAAAGAAATGAAAACACAGGCTAAATTCTGTAAAATGCATCCTATTATCCATCACAGGGACTCTTGCCTTCTCTAACTTCACAAAAAAATATATTTAATTTAAAAATTCATAGGCCCTAACATGATTATTCTCCGAGTTATATGTATGCGAAACACTGTTATATAGTGAGTCAGTTAGTTCATAAGAAATATTTGCACCCAACAGGAATTCCATAACGATGCTGGTGGGGGAAAAATAAACTAACCTAGCAATTGTACAGTTACATAATGTTATTATTAGCTCGCCCTTGCTTGGAAAATCTTGATGAGAAACTGCACAAAGAAGGAATTCAGAACAGAATATCAAATAGCATCAACGTTGGAAGAGAAATGTTGACTTTTCTGCGTTAGAAATGGGTGGAAGAGAGATCAACGGGTGGGAGGAACACTTTAGCCGTAGAAAAGGCCACTCTCACACGGGAGAAAAGTCTAAACAAATCAATACGTTCATTCAGTAATTAATAACACTGTTCTGCATGGATTTTGTTTTTTTTATATAAGAGCGTTTCCGAATTACAAATTTCACAACGATTGAAAAAATGAAATCCGTTTTCACGTACACGTCAGAATTTTTTACAATTCAAAATTGTATATTTTGTTTATTTTTCGTAATGAACGTACTGTAGTAATATTACAGTGCGCTTATCTTTTGTTAGAAAGGTTCAACTGCTTATAATTTCAACTTTATTACTTAAAATGTGAAATAATAGAACTATTATTATGTTAATATTTTTAATTTTGTTTATATTTATTAAATATAATAACTATATCCGCCCTAGCTCTGTACAAAAATGTGTGCTTGTGTAAATGATGCTAATCTATTTAGCTATGTATGTGGGTCACATAGGGCCTATGTTAGTAAAACAAAGTATATAACTGCTTTTGTAAATAAAAATTACTTTCAATACTTTGACATTAAGTTAGGAGACCAGGATAAATCGTAGTGCCCTTACAAAGTGTGTTGTAGTTTTGTTGCAGATTGAGGATTTGGAAAAATGGAAAAAAATAAGTCTTTGCCCTTTCATATCTGTACGATTTGCAGGGAACCTACAAATCATGGAGACGATTGTTATTTTTGCACAGTTAAGATAGCAGGATGTGATGCTAAAAACAAGAAAGATATTGTACATCCTAACATTCAGCCTGTACTTCATGGTCCGGTTCCCTTACACCCTGATTTGCCTAAAGAATCAGCAGAACTGTTAGGCTCTAGGTTAAAAGTAAAGAAGGCATTGACTGAGAGTAGGCCCTACATATTTGTCAAGTTACAGACATCGTGAGAAGGAACTTATCTTTTTTTTTTTTTTTTGCTAAAGAAGAAAATTTAGTGTATTGCCAAGACATCCCTTCTGTCTTAAAATTTTATAACATAAACTATAATTCCAAAGAGTGGAGGTTGTTCATTGATTTTTCTCAAAAAAGTGTTAAAGCTGTTTTGCTTCATAATGGAAACATTCATCCTAACACCATTTATGCTAGTCTATGGAGATTTCATGATTATTGGACTATTAATTGGTCAGCAAGCTGGTTTCACAAAATACCCTTGTGTCGTACATCAATGAGATAGCAGAGCCAGGTCAGAACACTGGGAAAGGGAACAGTGACCACGTAGCACTGATTTAATTCCGCTCCAAAAAAAAAAAAAAAGTGAACCTCTTATTAATCCCTCAAAAGTTTTGTTGCCACCTCTCCATGTAAATTTAGGTTCAATGAAACAATTTACAAAGACAGCGAGTGCTTTAAATACCTCTGCACTTCATTATCCTGTGAACAAATTAAAGCTGTTGCAATCGGTGGCCCACAAATTCGTAAACTGATGATGGACAGACAGTTCGAGAATACAATGAGTCGAGAAGTGAAGTGTGCTGGAATGCATATAATTATTATTATTAAGTAATGATTAATTAGTGGAAAATAAATCTGATAAAGTAATCAAATAAAGAAGAAGTAAGGGAAAAACTGCACTTAAACTAGCGTGTTATTACAACAGTGCGCATGCACCAGTGTTTATACAGCCAGCAATAAAGGACAATCGACCACATATCGATTATCATCCTCGATTACTATCGGTCGCTATGAAATTTAAATGACCAATATTTGCAATAAATCGCCAAATGTTAAAAATAATACATCAATAATATTAAAATTACCAAAGGTTTATTAAAAATGGGTGTACACTTACTTATCACTCCCTAACGCTGATCCAACCAGCGATACCCCAAAACAGCGATAGAAAAATCATAGACTAAGTAATATACTGTGTGGAGAAAATAGCAGTTAGCATCACAATATTGTCTAACTGTGCCATAATATTGTGATTTGCATATTTAAATAAATACTTCAAAATTGTTTAATGATGTTATAGAAATTGTTTGAAAAATGTAAAATATTAAATAATGTTAGTAAATACAGAAGAAGAGCTATAGTTTACAACAATATAACTGAAAAATCAAGCGCTAATAGAAGTGCAGTTGAGCCGAAGTAAGAGATGGAGGCATAAGTGGATAGGGAAAGTAGAACAGAATTCTCAAACTTGAATTATATAAATTAGGACAAGCGTAAGTAAGCAAATGCAATCATGGAGACTAATTCACCCTGTGATAATCATTGATCCTGACGATAGGAGTTCGTTATCCTGTAGGGGGTTAAATTAACTTATTACTTATAAATAGTGCCACGGCTTTCATTACAAATTCTGCCAAGACAAGACATTCCACCAACCGAATGATGATTGCGTGTGCAAACTGTGAAAGATACCATGCACAAAACTGCAAAACAAGAAAAGTGTCAATAATAAAATTAGGAATAGAATAGTTAGTCATCAATATTTTGCACATTGTGCGCATTTTACTATTATTATAAGTAATGCCACGAGTGATTTCCAATTTATCTGGAGAATTTGGAAATCAAGAGGAGCATTTGTTAGGAGTACCTAACGAATAAAATTAAGCTCTTTACTGACAAATCATTGCTTAAATACAATTATTTTAAAATATTTATATATTTAATGTAAACGGCGATGTTTGAAAACAAATGAGAATGTTTCATTTGTTCATCACTGCAACTTGACCATACTATTTATTGCCAAATAAGATCGCAATATTGTAAGAATGCGCCCTAGTGCAGAAAAATTGAAACATCAACTTGTATATTATAACACACATTATAGGTTATTAATTTTCTTTCGGAAAGAACTCAGTAAAATCAGTATTTAAAAACACAGTCATTGAAAACATAATTATCCAATGTGTAGGTCGAAGGAATCTGTTCAGTATTTGCTACATTCAACGTATTTGTTAGAGAGTCAGTCACTGCAAAATAATGCTCTTACCTGTTCAGAATATTAAAAAAGGAGGAGCTTTCTTTATTTTGGTGACCAAAATTCGATAACTATCGAGGTGAAACACGACTGTAATTGGTTGTAAAACAATGTACATTGAATCGTGATTGGTCATTGACTCCCATTTGGGGCATGAGAGAAATAATCTACTCAATTTATAAAAAAAAATATTGCAAAGTAAGATACAAAGCTCAGAAATGAACTTCCATTGAAGAAAAAAAGGCTGCACAAGATTGGATCGGATAAAGAATTAATATATAAGAACAGAGTTAAACATATATCCATTGAATGAGAAAATCAGAGAATATAGAGAGAAATGGTTTATACGTGTGGAAAGAATGAATGTAACAAGAGCAGCATTCAACTACAAGCCAAGAGGTTCAAGGAATGTAGGAAGGCCAGTGAAAAGATGGGCAGAAGAACTGTGAAGCGGAACAGGCAATTTTTGCCTAGCCCGTGAAGTGAAGATGAAGAAGAAGACAAAAAATTAAATAATACACTGTAGAATTTACGTTCGTACACCCTTATTATTTATATGAAATATTTTACATTACGTGTATTTTTTAAATAAATGAAAAGTTTGTGTGAAAGGGTTAATGTTGTTCCAAATAAATTAAATTTAAAATAAGTGTTTTATCTTCCTCACCAGGGCTAAGTTGCTTGAATAGGCAACAGTACCACAGCAGAGTGGTAGGCGGATGTTGCTGTTTTAATCCCCAACGAGGCTAGTTCTATAATGTCGCAGCATACTATTTCCCGCCTTCGTGTCCCGAGACGCTACTCATTTATTATTGTGTATTTTCAATTAATGTAGTTGTCATGGAAACAATAAACATTCTAATACAGTGATAGTGGGTAACAACAAATTTCAACAATATTTTTGTTGAGTCCACCGCTGTGATCTCGAGGTAGCGTGCTGCCTTGTCACGCAGCGGGCCCGGGTTCGATCCCCGGTCGGGACAGTTTTTCTGGGTGAGGTTTTTATCGGGGTTTTTCCTCAGCTGTAAGACAAATGTCAGGAAAACGTTAAGGCCCAAACGGTCCCCGAAATCATGTAGCCATCGCAATCATCATCATTCATATTCATCTTAGATTAAGCTTAGGATTAGGGACTCTCCTGGCGCACCACTATCATCACCCATCATATCATGGGGGCAACTTAACCCCGCCTTCCAGGCGCCCCAACCTCAGACGTGGGTTACAAGTACGCCATGCCAGGATAGAACACCATGAATGTCGAAAGACGACCTGGGGCATTTGCAAAAACAAAAAAAATATTATTGTTGATTGTTTCAGTGTTATTATATTTTTTGAGCGATACTGCGTTTTGTCGTACTTACAGCAATGGCGACCATGATTGAAAGTTCAACTTGCTATATTTCGGGTTTGCCAACCTAAATAACGATACTGTAATATTACATTTACACCCACGTGCGGGAAGTAAAACCACTGCATTCTACGTATACTACGTACAAAGGTAGTGTTAATATACGAAACAAATCACTGCATTTTAAATAAATTGAACTTTATTTGAAACAATACAAAACAGTAAATACCTACTTGCCGCCATTTTATCACTAATGGTCTCACAGCCTGCTGTATTTTATACTAATAAACATTGCCCGCACTGTTAACGTTAGTCAGTTGTTTATAATGAACGCAAACATTTTCAACAAATATGTTATTATTTTACATTATTTATTATTTTGAAAACACCATCGTGCAAAAAATAATGTATAACACATGTTTGTGAAGTGTTTTACAGAATCTTGGAAATGAAAAACCTCGCTATCGCTCGGGTGTTAAACATTTTCCTGGCTTCTGTAAAACCACTTCCCAATCTCGCATCTAATACACTATTACGACACTCTTTAACTGGTAAAACCATTCAGATCGAATTCAAATCTGTGCATGAAAGGACGGACAGATTTTGCTCTGAGGCCTCCTTTTTCAAACCTGAAGTTGTTTTACGTACCGTAGTTCTAAGACACGAGACCCATAGCTAAGAAATTGTAGCCCTGGAAAAATCCATCGGCCCCGACTTGCTCTGAATAATCGAACCTTTGAACTAGAGGAAAGTATATCATTATCCCCTGACTATGGTGGTTGCCCAGAGGCTCCCCGCAGCTGTTATATATAATTAAATACAAAGATGCCGACTACCGCTACTATAATAATTCCGCATGTCGCTCGATACCTGTTCTTATATAAACGGACAACCATCATAGTGAGGCGATGATACTTAACTATTAATCCACTGATTGTTTAAATTAACACAAATTCGGTGAATAAACTAATGATGAAGTAAGTAAACTAACGTTATTTAAAATAACCTTGAAAAAGAGCGGATTTTCTTGCACGATATTTGCAGTGAAAGAGTGGATTTAGTTTTACTTCACATCTCTGATGTTCAAACAATGAGATCATAGAGCACGTGTCACACAGGTGTTTTCAGTTAATCTACAACTTTGTAAAATTCCTCTGTAATCTTGCATATGTACGTATATGTGAAAGTTCATTAAATATTGTGGTACGTGGCCTAAAGTGTTAAACTATAGTTTATGAGCTGTCTTTATTACGAAGCAATTAAACTATTGACCCATGAACAAAATATTAGAAAGATTTAGAAATCTTGATCTATCCTACTTATCACAATAACGATGATCACACACACACACACACACACACACACACATACATATATATATATATATGTCATTAATCCCATAAGTAGGATATATGTAAAAATATGTATATATATATATATATACAGGTAGTTCGGGTAATGTAAACCCACGTGTTTGAGTGGACCCTGTCAATATCTTATCTTGGTGCTGCCCTCGAACTGAAAATATTTTAACAAGAAGCTTCCATGCACCTCTTTCATTCCCCATTCGTGCCATATGTTCTGCCCATCGCAGTCTACGAGACTTAAATATTCTAATCATGTCTGGCTTCCTATAAAGACCATGTAGTTCATTGTTAAGTAGTCTTCTCCATTCACCTGTCTGTTCATCTCGTTTTGGTCCAAAATTTTCCTAAGAACTTTATTCTCAAATACTCGTAATCTCCTTTCCTCCCTTAAAGTAAGAGTCCATGTTTCGCACCCATATAATATAACTGGTAGAATAATAGTTTTATATGTTTTCAATTTAACGTTTTTTGAAAGGAATCTCTGCAATGAATACAGTAATAATAATTTTTTTTATTATTCCGGCTTTTACAATGAATATACATTTTTCCGGTACCCATGTTCACAGTTAACTACACATTTGTTTCAACACATTTTTCCATTCTTGTCTGTTCATCCATATATCTCCTTCTATTTCCCATTCCCTCTTAGTTTCATTGATTCCCTGAATCCACGTAATACTTGGTCTACCCTTCTTTTTCCTTCCCTGTGGTTCCCAATCCATGATTATCTTAGCTAGTCTTCCTTATTCCATTGTTCTAATGTGTCCGTACCAATTTAATTGTTTCAATAATAATGTTAATAATAATAATAATAATAATAATAATAATAATAATAATAATAATAATAATAATAATAACTTACAATTTAATTAAGCTTATTTAATGTTTTAATTCCGTATTAATTTATGTAGACTCTCTACAAACGTAGAGCTTAAAGTAATGTAGCTTTACAGACTTATTTTATAATTTAATAACATTAAGTGTATTTGTTATTGCATTTCATTTTAATATCTCAAAAAGATTATAACAAACAATTTAATTTCCCAGAGTAGAAACGTAATTAAAAGATTATTTACTACATAACAAAAAAAAAATTGTTTTTGAGTGACAAAGCAGCATGTACCAGCATTATAATATTACACATATAATCCTCATAATTAATTTTTTATAATACTATTTTTTCTTTAGCATTTTGTAAAGTAATTATATAGCATTTTATTTATTATTAACATTAAAATACGGTGAAACATGAAATAAGAGTATTTTCCGTTTTTCATTAACTAATTTCAATAATAATTCATTAAACAAAAAAAAAGACAATAATTAATATCTGATAGACTATTTCAAGCTGCACTATGGCCCTGGGGTCGACTCAGCCTCTAACGGAAATGAGTACCAAACGCTTGTTCTGGGGGTAAAGGTGGCCGTCACGCAGGGCTGACAACCCGGCTGACATAAAGTGCTGATTGTCAAGGAAAAGTGGGAGCCTTAACCTCCTACTACCACAAGGGCCTCCGGGTTCACTTTACTATTTCAAGCTATCTCACATCCATATTACACTCGTTTTGTTAAACAAAAACCATTGTGTTTTATCTAAAAACAAAGAGAATGATTCCATTGAAGAATAGTTTAAATAAAGTATATGTGCATAATTTCATTGTATTTTATATTTTAAATTTAATAAATAGGAAAATTAATTTAATGAAAAACGTTATGTTTGAATTCCATATGATTGGGATTATTTGATGTATTAAATATTAAATTATATAATTTATTTGTAAAATGCTGAGCACCTTTATCGTCAATGTAGCGTGTTTATACGGTATTAAATATTTCAGGCTACACTTTACTATGTTTTATATACGTAATAACAACCCAATATATTTAAAACTATATTTGCATTTTATGTTAAGTGAAATATCTTACATTTATTTCGTCGCGCTCTTAAAATAAACTTACGTAGCACAGAAATTCCATTATTCGAAATGAGAGAAATGTATTTAGGTAATTACTTTAAAAAAAACTATGAGGATAATTTTCTGCAAAACGAGTAGAAATTATGAGATATATTCTAGTTTATTAGTACCGGTAATTCTATTTTCATTTATATCTTTCTATAATCGTACAGTATTTTATTCGTTAAAATTAGAGTAAATCAACACATATATATAATAATCATATTTTAGGCATACTATGTATAATAATAATAATAATAATAATAATAATAATAATAATAATAATAATAATAATAACAATAATAATAATAATAACGATTTCCACCCACTTAGAAACATAGGATCGACTTGAAACTTTGTATAATTATAATAGAGCCATGACAATACAATAATGTCACATTATTTTCTAAAATCCTGGCCAGAATCATCAGAAAATCAAAAAAAAAAATGAAAACTGGTATAATAGGTTGCGGACTTGTCGAGTTTTTGGTCAATCGTTGGAAGAGCTCAGTTGGTAGAGCGGTGAACTCTAGCGGTATATAATTTCAGTAGTCCATAGGTCGCTGGTTCAAATCCGGCTGGGACGATTTTTTTACAAGCGGGCATACTACAATAGTATCGAATTTAAAGATAATTGCATTTTTACCTTGTTTTGTACAATATTAAAACAAAAAATAAAAAATAAATAATAGTTTTAAAAAACTAAAACAACACGATTTATTAGAAAACCGAACTAAATAAATAAAAAAAAATATTTTCCAACACGCTTGGGATAAAATTAAAGTGGTCAACAAAAAATCTTCTCCAACACACATAGAATAAAACTAGAGTAATCAACAAAAAGAAAATAATTTTACCATCAAAAGCGTGGGGTGCGTTTTATGATTTTTACATTTTCTTCTTACAGACTTTACTTTTACCAATATCTGTTTATTATCAAATATATTAATAGATATAGAGCACCCCACGCATTTGATGGTAAAATTATTTTCTTTTTGTTCATACCTCTAGTTTTATTCTATATGTGTTGGATATGATTTTTTTGTTGACCACTTTAATTTTATCCCAAGCGTGTTCGAAATTAAAATTATTTTAAATTTTTTAGTTCGGTTTTCTAATAAAGCGTGTTGTTTTAGTTTTTTAAAACTATTATTTATTTTTATTTAATTTGCTCCGGTCCTATAGTACATACGGTAATAAGTTACATACGTTAATTTTCCGAAACAAATTCTCTAAATCATGGTTAAAACCCCATTCAATTCGGTTAAGCAGTTTTTGAGTTCATAAAAAAACAGATTCACAGATGTTCATGTTTATATAATTTATAATAATATATAATAATAATAATAATAAATGTGCACTCAGGTTGAGCATTAGTGGTGGTTTAGTCTTTGCTGTAGTCTGTAATGGGTTTTGTCCTTTTCGCACATGTTATGATGTGGTATTTGCCGCATCTCTGTCCACACAACACACACTTGCATTCTTCGGTCGGCTCGTGGAATTTCTTGTTTGTACATATCTTGTTGTGAAATCCGTGTACTGCGAGTCGTGTTGTGACGTGTCTCTGGGGGTTGCACTCTCTGGTCCATCTGTCGTCCAGCATGGCAGTTGTGGTGTAGAAATCTATGTCTATTTCCTTCTTCTTCCTATTTCTGATGCTTATGAATTTCTGGTATGGTTCTGTGGATTGTAGATAGAATTGGGTTCTTATGTCCTCTATGAAGTAGGTCTCTCTCATGAGTTCATAAGCAAAACGAGATGGCGCTGTTTTTCCTATTCTCAGGATCCGTTTCATGAACATTGCTTTCACTTTTTCGATTCTTATCAGATCTCCGATCTTAAGTTTTTCCCAAATTATCTCTATTCCATATGTAATAACTGGTGCCACTGTCGTTTTGAATAACTGCATTGCTGTACCTGTCGATAAGTTGGCCAGATTCGGGATATTGTATGATGTTCGGATGGCTGCCGCTGCTCTTTCTTGGATGTGTATTCCGAAGGACGTTGCTGTTGTCTGTAGAGTGAATCCTAAATATTTGTATTTTCCCACTTTTTGTAGTGATTGATTGAGTAGTGTTATGTTGTCTTTTGATGTTGATTTTCCCCCTTTTCTAAATGTCATCTGGACTGTTTTCTCTTCATTTATCTGCACGTTGTTCTCCTGTGCCCAGATCTCTAATCTTTTTATTGCTTTTTGTATGTCCTCCTTTTCTGTAGCTCCTATCACCATATCGTCTGCATATAAGATTAGTTTTGCTTTTGAGTTTTCCTCGATTATGGTGTTCACGTCTGCTGTATAGATGTTAAACAGTGTGGGGCTCATGGGATCTCCTTGCAGAACTCCGTTCGTCTGTACTATATCTTCCGAAATTTCAACATTGTTGTTTACTTGGACTATGTTTCGCTGTAGGCAGGCTTCGATTATTCTCACTAGTGGGTCTTCCTTTCCGATCATCTGTTTCAGTTTCTCAATGAGCTTTTGTCTGTTTATTGAGTCAAAAGCCTTCTTGAAATCGACGAATACTGCATGGTACTTCCCTCTTGTATGTCTTAGGGCGTCTTCTATTTGGTCCATTAGATATTTCACTGCTTGTACAGTGCTTCTGCCTTTCGTAAATCCAAATTGGTTTTCCGGGATGTGTCCCTTGGTCGCTTCTAGGAGTCTTTCATTGAGGATCTTTGTGAACACTTTAAAGGAGGCGTTTTCTAGCGCTACTCCTCTGAATGAATCAGGTGATGCTCTGTCCCCTTTTCCTTTATATAGTATCTTTAGGGTCGCTGTGTTCCATCTCTCCGGAATTTCTCCTTTCTGTATGCATTTGTTCATCAAGTCTTTCCATAGTTCCTCTAAGTTGTCGAGCGATTCTTTGAGGTGTTCCATGTAGATGTTGTCTGGGCCTGCAGATTTTTTGTTATTCCCTCCATTTATTGCCTTTCTGAGTTCTTGTGATGTTATCGGTTCTTGGATCTGTGTGAGTTTCGTTTTGTCCAAGTCATATGCTCGGTCCATGTCCTGCTTATTCAGTAGGTCTGAGAAGTGGCTTTCCCATTTTTGTATGTGAATTTCTCCTGTTGTGGGTGAGATTCTCTTTTTCAATGCTATAAACGGATTTGATTTTGCGTCCTCCGCTAGCTTTCTTCCTTGTCTTTCTGTATATTCTTCTCTTTTCCTTTTTAGTATTCCTTTGTAGTTCCTTCTCTTTTCTGCGTACTTGGTTAGGTCTTCCTGTCGTTTGTAGGTTTTTGCTATGTGTAGTGCATGCAATGTTTCTTTCCTTTCCTTGTAGCATTCTTGGTCGAACCATATTTGTGCATATCTTCTTTTTCTTACTTTTATAGCTTTCTTCATCACTTGGGTGGAGATTTCTAGGGCTTCTTCGAGTTTGCCTTCTTCTATTAGATCCCTTGCTTTCTCGATGTTTTCTTCGTTGAGTTTTATTACTTCCTGTTGTATTTGCCTGGTGTATATATTTGGTCCATTCGCTTCTTTCCTCGTTTGTGGTATTTTCATATGGAAACTTGTCATTATCGGGATGTGTTTCCGTATGGGTGCCGCTGCGGAGTTCCATAGCCCGTTTTGTTTGATTAGTTTTAGATTTTCTCCTTTAAAGAATACTAGATCGATCGTGCTGTGGCCGTTCTGTGCGAAATAAGTTGGGGTATCCTTTGTATTCGCTATTTTGAACCCTTCCTCTTCTAGAGTCTCTAGCAGAATGTGTGTTTTGGCAGTTTCCTTATCGAGCCTGCAGTTAAAGTCTCCGGCGAGTATTACATTTTTATCTGCTTTTGTTTGTTCGATGGCTGTTGATATTTTATCTATTATGTTTTCGATGGGAGCACTTGGTTGTATGTATATTCCTATTATTGTTACTGTGGAGGTTTGTACTATGATCATGTTTTCCTCCTTGGTAATTCCTTCAATATCTCCTGTTCTCCCTTTTATGAAACATGTGACTCCACCTGCTGGTCTTCGCTCCGTCGGGGTTGCTAGTGCATGTATGGCGTAGTAACCTTGTAATTCTATGTCTTCGGTAAGGAAGGTCTCTGTGAGTATCATGACGTCCGTATTGTCTATTGTCTTCTTTGGTATGTAGGGTAGTGCATTTCTTATTCCCTCTATGTTCCATAGTAGTATATTTATTTCCTTATTCTGCTGGGGTTCATTTTTCTTTGCCACGTTCTTGTTTAAGTTATTGTAGTTCCACCCCGTCGTCTTCTTCCCTTCTCCATGAGTATCTCCGAAATCGAAATCTTCTGACCTTAATTCCTTGTGGCCAGAAATCCGCGTTCTGTGCGTCTTCCAGGTAGATGTAAGGGAAACCGATCTTGAAAGCTTTTCTGTCTCCTAGGGTGTGAAGTTCTTCACATTCTATATTACCCTTAATGCCGTTTTTTTCCAGGAATTTTCTTATGTTGCTTTCGGTGGTGTTGCGTTTGAGTCCTCCTATGTACATCCAGGCCATCTTTTCCGCTGCTTGCAGTTCGTCGTCTTCTTTCCTGTGCCCTTGCCCGGTTATAAACGGTCTGCTGTCTTCTGTGTATCTTATTTCCCCTTCTGTTTCTTTCTGATAATTTCTGTTCTTTTCTTCGAAAGCGTTGGTGTTTTCTTCATCTCTCATGTTATTTGTCCTCTTTTCATTGTAGTTTAGTTTCATTGGTGTCTTGCTTATTAGCCTTTGGTTAATTTTCTGTTCAATCTTTTTGTCCAGCTTGTTTTCTAAAAAGTCTATTATGTTTTCTAGTTTGTCGTTTATTATCTCAGTGTTTATTGCTGTCTGGTTGGCTCCCCTGTCTTTGTGTTATTGTCGTGAGCTTGTTTCTTTGTACTGGTCGGTGCGTGTTGTGTTGTGTCTTGGTGCTTCTCTTCTTCTCCGTCAGATGTAGCGCTGTGGCAGACACTATTTGTTACTTCTTGTAGGTGGACAAGAGATGGCGCTACTTGTCCCGCTGGGCAGCTGTCTGGTTCCCGTGCCTCTATCAATTTGCCATGTGTAACCTCTTTGTTTTGGTTATTCTCATTTTCGTTCATCTTAGTATCTAGTTTACATTTCATTGATTTAATATAACTACGTATGGTTCTTACCGCATTTTGTAGTTCTTCCTTCGTTTCCTTCTTCAGGTAACCTCCTATTTCCGTGATATTTTCCACACTTTTTAGAGCATTCTCTAGCTGCCGTTCCGTCTCGTCCGCCATCTTAGCTCAGTTTTTTTATATAATTTATCAAATATTAATATAAATAACCAACCACGTGTTCAATTGAAGACAAAAACAGCTCCTGAGTCCATTCCACACGCATCAAAACACTCTAAGCACGCTTTAATAACTATCACAAATCTTACAAGTTGAATGTATTAATATTTACACACGACAGACGCCTGGTTTAGCCAGGGTACGCCTACAGTGTTGCAAATTAACAAAACACAATCGCTATGTGGCGTTGTTTGTGTCACCTTCACGCAGTCCTGACAATATGAACAGATCGTCTATTAACATGCAACGAAATATTTTTAAAAACTTTGAAGATTACAATAAAATATATACTCTATGTAATTGCTCAGAGATGTTTTAATATTATTTTTGAATAACTTAATTTTTCATAATTGTCTGAAAATATTTATTTTTTATGCAGCTTTGATAGTTTTCGTGTAAATATGAAAAATAATGCAATATGTATATTTGATTGAAATTTATGAAGGCCATTGAGCTACTTATTGACTTTTCCGGAGACGGAGAATGACAAGTAGATTGTTGCCACATCTACGTTATTTCTTAGACTATGTTGTGTAAACACATTCCGCATGTTAATTAGCAATAATATGAAATAATAGTGGAAATGAATAATGGAAATACTGTACTATTTGAGAAAAAAGTTCTTAGGAAAATTTTAGGACAAAAGAGAGATGAACAGACGGGCGAATGCAGAAGACTACATAACGGTGAACTACATGATCTATATAGTAGAAATCTAATATAATACAGTTAAGTTTTATAGACTGCGATGCTCAGGACACGTGGTACGAATGCGGAAAGAAAGTGAGGCATTGAAGTTGGTATAAAAAAACAGAGTGAAACGGCCATTCGGTAGACCAAGAATGAAGCGTGAGAATAATATTTATCATGATCTGAGTGAAGTAGATTATACAGGGGATAATTGGAAAACATTATCCCAGGATAGGAATGTATGGAGAGCTTAGCTACACGCGGCCGTGAAACTACGGGGACGATAGTGCTAGTAAGTTAATTAGTTGGTTTAAACGACAACAGTCAAGTCTCGTAGACTTCGGTAAGCAGGTCATGTGACTTACTTACTTACTTACTCACTGGCACTATCGAACCCGAAGGTTCATGGCCGCTCGGACATAAGCTCTCCATACATCCCTATCCTGAGCTAATGCTTTCCAATCATTCCCTGTATAATCTACTTACCTTAAATCATAGTTAATGTTGTTCTCCCACCTCATTCTTGGTCTACCAACTGGGCGTTTTCCCTCTGGCTTTCCTACAAGAAGCTTCCATGCACGTCTTTCATTCCCCATACGCGCAACATGTCCTGCCCATCGCAGTCTACGAGACTTAACTGTTCTTATTATATCTGGCTTCCTATAAAGACCATGTAGTTCATTCTTATGTAGTCTTCTCCATTCACCTGTCTGTTCATCTCTCTTTGGTCCAAAAATTTCCTAAGAACTTTATTCTCAAATACTCGTAATCTCCTTTCCTCCCTTAAAGTAAGAGTCCATGTTTCGCACCCATATAATATAACTGGTAGAATAATAGTTTTATATATCTTCAGCTTAACGTTTTTTGAAAGGAGTTGGGACATCAAAAGTCTCTGCAATGCATAATAGCACGCATTTCCAGAATTGAGTCTATGTTTCATTTCTTTGTGCATCTCATTCCTATTTGTGATTATTGTTCCTAGGTATTTGAATTCAGCCACTTCCTCAAAATTTCCCTCATTTGTCATTAGCTGTCCATTTCCATTATATACTGAATTTCTACGTGTGACCATATATTTAGTTTTACTGATATTTACTTCCAGTCCTAATTTCTTAGTGTTACTCAATAGTGTGTGCGTGTTGGCCTTTAGTATCTCCTCGCTATCGGCCAGTAGTACTACATCATCAGCATAAACTAACAGCTTATTAATACCATTGAGTTGTAAGCCTTCCTCATTCTCTAAAGATTTAATGGCATGCTCTAGTACAAAATTAAATAGTAGAGGAGATAGTGCATCTCCTTGCTTCAACCCATTCTGGGTTTCAAAAGTGTCTGAAAACTGTTCGCCTACAGCCATTTAGACACATTCGTATAAGTCTAACTAACTTTTTAGGAATTCCGAACTCCAGCAGGATACTATATAACTTCTCCCTCTTAATTGAATCATATGCTTTTTTGAAGTCTACATATAGTTGATGTACAGTACCATTATATTCCCATTTCGTCTCTAAAATCTGTCTTATACTGAAAATCTGATCTGTTGTAGACCTGTTTCTTCTAAATGCACATTGATGATCTCCTAGAATGTCATCAATATAGGGAGTAAGTCTGCTTACTAATATATTTGTTAGAATTTTGTACGACCTTGAAAGTAATGAGATGCCCCTGTAGTTGTTGCAATCAGTTTTATCTCCTTTCTTCTAAGTTGGTACGATAATTGATTCCTTCCATTCATCTGGAAGAGCTTCTTTTTCCCAAATCATACTAAGCAACCAGCGTATCTTGTCCATCAATTTTTCTCCCCCTGATTTTATCAGTTCTGCTGGGAACTCATCTGAACCTGATGCTTTATACATCTTCAATATTTCAATCGCCATTTCAACCTCTAATGCACTTGGCTCTGCGACTAGCATTTCTCCTGTCTGTAACTTATCCTCCTCAATGTCCTGTTCTGTATGTACCTTTAATACTGATTAAAGTAACCTTTCCATCTATTTAATATACTCTTGGAATCTGCAATCATATCCCCATTTTCATTCCGAATTATGTTTGTTCTAGCCTGAAACACCTTCTTCTCTATACTATTCCCTGATATAATTCTCTAATGTTCCTATTTTTTTGCATTCATTTTAAGATCATTAATCTTCTCTCTCAAATATTCCCTCTTTTTACTTTTTAGTAACTTGGTGGTTTCCCGCCTAACACTACCCAATTGCTCTAAATTTACCTCATTTGGCTCGTGTAACCATTTAATTTTTGCTAGCTTTCTTTTCTTTAAAATGTCGGCACATTCCTCATCAAAACCATTTCTTGTTTTGCATCTTTTTTAAACAACCAATGCTTTCTGATGCTGACAATTTAATAGTATCTCTTATTGCCTCCCATTCTTTATTTATATCAGTTTTCTTCTTCGTTTGCCACATTGCCATCTGAAGATTCCAGTACTTCAAATCTATAGCAATTTTGATTTGGTATTCTTGCCGCATTCCATCATTTTTCAAGTTTTTTAATTCATATTTTACAGAATCATCTTTAGCGTTCGTCCCTTTCATAAGCGATAGCCGTTGTCTGATTTTCACTCTGACCAGATGATGATCCGAATTGCAGTCTGTCCCTCTAACTGATCTAACATCAATGATGCTACTGTGCCAGCGTTTATCCACTAATACATGATCTATCTGGTTCCGAGTTTCTCCATCTGGGGACGTCCAGGTGTATTTATGAATATCCTTATGTTGAAATGTTGTGCTCTTAACAATGAGATTCTTGGATGTGGCAAATATGACTAATCTAACCCCGTTGTCGTTACTATCTTCATGAAGACTGAATTTGCCTATTGTTGGTTTGAATATCTCTTCCCGCCCCACTTTTGCATTAAAATCTCCTAAGACAATTTTCATATGATATCGTGAAAGGCTATCAAATAAGCATTCTAATTCTTCATAGAACTCATCCTTGATCTTGTCATCTTTATCTTCTGTGGGGGCATGTACATTTACAATTATAAAGTCATGTTGTTTACCCTTTAGAATTATGTATGATATCCTATCAGTAACAAATTTAATATCTCGGATAGCGGATAGGATCCTCCTTCTGACTTAAAAAACCCGTTCCAAATGCAGATCTTTCTGCACCCCCATAGTATAACGCAAAGCTTCCTGATTCCTGACTACCTTCTCCTGGCCACCTAACTTCCTGTAAAGCGACTATATCCAAGGGCGATTTATCTAATTCCCGCGTTAATATCTCTAGTGCCCCGCTATTGTATAAAGTCCTAACATTCTATGTTCCAAGGAACATGTACCCTGTGTTTGAGCCTTTGGCATGGGTTCCCTGAAGTAGTTCCCGCCCGGAGAACCGAATGGGGGACTATTTGACCTCCGGAAAATTTTACTCCAGATGAACCCATGTCCGCATTTCTTGACGGTTATATTTTTACGGTGAAAGATCGTCACTCTTTCGCCCAAGGTACTTTTTTCGTCTGGCTTATCACCTTCGGCCAGTCCGGCATGGGTAACCCTACCGGCAGCAATGCTACCGCCGGCATAGCTCTCAGGATCATTTAAGCACGCAAGCCACTCCACCACGACAAGGTAAAGATACCATGGAGGGGGTAGGTCATGTGACACAAATGAGAAATGGAAGAGCGGCATGGAAACTCTAAATCAAAGGGAAGGCCAAGAATGATGTAGGAGGTTAATGTAAACCAAAGGGAAGGCCAAGAATGATGTGGGAGGTTAATGTTAACATGATAACAGGGAAGTAGAATATACAGGGAATGATTGGAAAAATCTCAGGATAGTGATGTCCGCGAGTCTAGGTACCACGGTTCGATAATGACAATAAGTTAGGTGAGAAAGTTGACAGTTAATGTACACAAAATTATTGGATGATCTGACGCTCCACGAGTTGTCTCTTTCGTTTGAACTTTAAAATAAGTTTAACGTTGTACATATGCCGTTCTTGCGTTAAAGTCACCTGAACTCCACATTTAATTTTCAGGCATTTTTTTGGGGAAATAAATCAATTTATATACTTTCTCAGGTTATTATTCACATATTGCTATAATAATTTATGCGTTTTTTCAAGTTTTAAATTCGATTAATGTGGGTGGACTTCTGGCTGAGTATCCGGCTATCATGAGATTGCAAATAAAATTATAAATACAATGTGTTAGAATGGAGAAATCACGTATTGCTAATTTATATTTATGGTTGATCACAGTTATCAGCACAGCTATTAAGTTTAAAACCAAGAAATATTTTTAAAAAATAACTAAAATCTCATATAATCAACAATATATTCTAGACAAAAATAAATAAAAAATTACAATTTCGATGACTTATTTTTGGTAGTTTTAAAGTTTGAGACATTATATAAGTAATTATAACGTTTTAACTGCTTTTATAACTGTTATTATTGGTTATTTAAAAGTTATAACTGCTACTATTACGTCATATACTTCATATTTTCCAAATTATAACATTTATACTCGACAGGCGTCTGGCTCATGCAACGTACGCCTATAGTTTTGCAAATTAACAAAACACGATCGTTAAGTGGCGATATTTGTGTCACCTTGACGCGAGTTCTAACATTACTAATGGATCGGCAATTAACATGGAAACGAAATATTTTAAAAACTTTGAAGTTTATAATAAAATATATACTCTATGTAATTGCTCGGAGATGTTTTAATATTATTTTTGAATGGTTAAATTTTTCAAAATTGTCTGAAAATGTTTATTTTTTATGCAGCTTTGACAGTTTTCGTGTAAATATTAAAAATAATACAATATGTAAATTCGATTGATATATTACACGGGCCATTGAGCTACTTATTGATTTTTCCGGAGACGCGGAATGAGAAGTACATTGTTGCCACATATACTTTATTTATCAGACCATGTTTTGTAAACAGGGTTCGCACGTTAATTAGCCATTTTATCAAACATTACATATATAAACGATAACCTAACATACAATTTACTGCAAAATTTATAAAATCTATAATTTCTTTCGGAGATACCATCAAACAGAAGGAATATCGCTTGAACAAAGCGACTAAACTAAATACTACAAGTCACAGTGAAACAAAGGATCCACCTAACCACATGAGGGTCCTAAACTGGAACGTGGAAGGACTAAAATCAACAGTGAAGAACATACGGGAGGACATATTTGGAGATTTCGATATATGTATACTCACGGAAACATTTCTAAGGGATGAAACAACAATCAACATACAAGGATTTTACAATGTACACGCCACTGCCGAACAAGGAGAAAGAGGGAGGCCGATGGGAGGGGTAACCTGCCTAATAAAACCAAAGCTGTCCCCGTTTCATGTAATATCAAAAGAGAAAAACAGAATTATAATACGGACAGAAGCATGCTACATAATAGCAGCCTACTACCGACCAGAGTGCACAGAAGTGGACATCATAGACAGCCTGTCCGAGGCACTCAATAGAATACCAGCACACGGGAAAATATTACTAGGCGGAGACTTCAACTGCCCTGTAGACAAGCAAACAAAGAAACGAAGGAAGTGCTACAATTTATAGCAGGAGAGGGACTCCATCTAATAAATGACAAAACACCAACATATATATGTCACAACGGAACGAGCGCCATAGAATCTATTATTCACAAGAGGATTAACAGCAATGCATCAAAATCAACTATGGAAAACTGATGGAGCTATAATAAAAAAGCACATACCTATGGACGCATTAATGAAAGTGAAAGAAATTAAACAAGCAGAAGAACGAACGCAGATAAGCAGGAAGCTGGACATAAGCAAGATTGAAACTGACGGAAGGCAAAAGGAGAAAATAATAACACAACTAATCCAAGAAGGAAAAATAGAAGAGGCAACCAGGGAAATAACGGCAATGATGAAAAACGCAATCGTACCAATACAACCCAGGAAAGCAAGAAGCTGGTTCGATAAAGAATGCTATGAGCAGCGGAAAATAACGCTTACTGCACTAGGGAAAGTAAAAAGATCAAACTACAAAGAAGGCTTGGAGGAATACCAAACGGAAAGAAAAAAATACAAAACACTCCTGAAAATTAAAAAAACGGAGCACATGGAAAGAGAAGCAATAAAAATGGCAGAAGAGGCAGAGGCAAACCCATATAGAGCACTTAAGACAAGGAGACCAAGATTCCCAGCGGACATCCCGATGGAAGTATGGGAAGACCACGTAGGAAAAGTGATGGCACAAAAAGAAACAAGACCTCAATGGGGAACAGGAAAGAGAGGGGAAAAGAATGTCCCTACTTCACGAAGGGCGAAATAGAAAGGACAGTAAAGTCTCTCAAAACAAAAAAAGCGCCAGGACCTGATGGCATATGCAACGAACATATAAAAGAATCGTTCATGTTGCTGGCAGATATATGGTCACTACTCCTAAATAAATGTTTGGAAACAGGACAGATCCCAAATGACTGGCGACAGTCCGTAATAAAAATGATGTATAAAGGAAAAGGAGACCCGAGTAGCACAGAAGCATATAGAGGAATAGCTTTCGAACATACAGTGTTAAAGATATTTCACACGTTTAATAACAATGAGAATAAACACAAAAATAGAAACGTGTTTACCAGATGAGCAATTCGGGTTTCGACGAGGGAGATCGACACTATCAGCTGCAGAATGCCTACTGTCAACTATTGAGGATGAGCTAAAGAAGGAAAGGGGAAAACTGCAAGTCGTGTTCGTCGATTACTCCAAAAGCCTTCGACATGGTGAACAGGACAAAGCTAATAAGTAAACTGGAAAGGATCATAGGATACCCCTGGATGACTACAATCATAAACAATATACTGGCAGAAAACCGAGTACAAATACAAGATGGGATAACCAGATCAAATTGGATAACACAAACAAACGGGGTACTACAGGGCGATCCCCTCAGCCCGATACTCTTTAATGTACTCACACATGATGTCATAGAGGCAGTAAACAAAGAAAACACAGCAGGTAACAGTATACATGTATGCAGATGATATGGCGATCGCCTCAAGCAATAGGATAGAGCTACAGAAAGCGATGGATGCACTCCAAGTGTGGGCGGAAGAAAACGAACTCATTATAAATGAAGATAAGACAGAATACGTCGTATTCCGGAAAGGAGGTAGACTAGAGGCAAACACGGAAATCTACTACAAAGGAAAACCACTGAGGAAAGTCAACACATATAAATATCTAGGGATCACGATCCAAACAAATGGGAAATCATTCACATTACACATAAAAAGGAGACTGATAGAAGCAGTGAGGGCCATAAACGATATAAAGAACATACAAGCCCTTTCACTCGAAACAGCAATGAGACTATTCGAGGCCAAGATACTACCGGCGGCAACGTACGGACTGGAAATAATATGGGAACGGCTAACGGAGAGACAGCTGGAGAGCCTGGAAAATCTGAAAGCCAGATACCTAAAGAGAGTGATGGGGTTATCAAAATATACCCCATCCAGGCTGACATATGTGATGGCTCGAGAAACATTCCTGCTTCAAGACCTGATGCTGAAATTCTTGTTACCCACAACAGAGGCAGCAGCAAAGGTACTACACAACAGAAGGAGAAAACAAGACGAGATCTGGGACGAATTCTACTCCACAGAGGCGATGGCAAACAACAATTGGATGTCGGCGAACTACGAGCTGCGACACCTGGTGACCAGGATGGCGGTACACGGTTTCCACCACAGAATATGCACCAAGAAGACATATCACGTACCAGAAGACACATGTGTATGCGAGATGTGCAAGGAAAGATGTGACCGATACCACATCACAGTGTGTAAAAACAGAAAGAAATCCATAAGTGAATATGCACGGGACAAATAAAAATACAAAACAATACACAATGTGTGAACATTCTCATTATTATTATAATTTCAATATTTATTTTATTATAATATTATTAATAAATAAATTGTAAATTAAAATAAAATAATAATAATAATAATAATAATGCAATAATTTTTTTATTTAGGAATATTCCACAATACAGTGTTTCTCCTTCAACCGAAAGCGATTTGTAAGTAGAGGTTTCTTGTCTAAAGCATCTTCTTCCCTCAGATCTCTAGCTTCCATACTTCTCTTCACTCCATCCATTCATCGTTCTCTAGGCCCGTCTCTTCCACTCCTTCCATTAGCTTTCCAATTAATGATCTTCTATGGTATTCTCTCTTCTTCCATTCTTATGAGGTGTCCATACCATTTCAAACGTTTTTCTTCTATTTTTCCTAATATGTTTTCTCAACTTGCATAATTTCCCTTATTGTGATGTTTCTGACCTTATCCATTCTTGAAATTCTTGTACATCGCCTCCGAAAGTCCATTTCAACTGCTAACAGCTGGTTGGCTTATTTTCTACTTACTGTCCAGGTTTCGGACCCATATAATAAAGTGCTTTGTAACAGAACGTGAATGTAGTTTTCTTTGTTCTGTATATTACATTTCTATTCCAAAGTACTGAGTTCAACTTCTTCCATCAGTTATTCTTATTTTAATAATAATAAAAATAACGATAACAATAACAATAATAATAATAGTAATAATAAAAACAATAATATTATGAAAATCTGTACTGTTTCAACACAAAGTTCTTAGGAAAATTTTAGAACGAAAGAGAGATGAACAGACGGGCGAATGCAGAAGACTACATAACGGTGAACTACATGATCTATATTGTAGGAAATACAATTATAAATACGAGTATCATATTTTTCATGGATTAAAATGTTTGAAAATATATTACGTTTTGTACTGTTCACATTTGAAATCTAATAATATAACAAATTTGAATTCAAAATTTCACATGTTTCTGTCTTTGTATATTTTTGAGATATGATTTTATGTTATTCTAAATTACAAGCGTAATTTTAAAATAAAAATGAATATAAATCCTCCTTGAATTATATATATATATGTGTGTGTGTGTGTGGTGTGTGTGTGTAGGGGGGGTGTTTTTCACATAATAAGAAAAATTAATAAAATGAACCAACGGGACTTGAATCCGAACCTGTGGATATATCCCAGTGCTCTATCATTTACGCAACCAATCAAGTCAAGTACAAACATTCATTTCTCTTATAATAATATATTCTCATTATTATAAGATGTAGTGGGATATAAATCCAGAGGTCCGGGTTCAAGTCCATCCGAGCATTTATTTATCTTATCATGTCATTTTAAGCTTGTTTTGCCCAATGTCAAAAATATAATTACATTAATATATATATATATATATATATATATATATATTGCATTGCGCTACCTATTGCACCATCAAGCAGGTCTAGTACAAACATTCTCTTCTCTTATAGTAATAAAGTAAAGTAAAGTGATCCCACAACAGACCCGGAGGCCCTTCGGGTAGTAGGACATTAAGGCTCCCACTTTTTCTAGACAATCGGCACTTTACGTCAGCCGGGTTGTCAGCCCTACGTGACGGCCGCCTTTACCCCCAGAACAAGCGTCTGGTACTCATTTTAGTTAGAGGCTGAGTCGACCCCAGGGCCATAGTGCCGCCAGAGGTTTTGGGTCAGTTTAAAAATCCTGACCCCAACGGGACTTGAACCCTCGACCCTCCCGCTTGTAGCTCAGTGCCTTAACCACTACGCTACGGCGTACCCCCCTCTTATAGTAATATAGTCTCATTATTATTAGAAGTAGTGGGATATAAATCCAGAGGTCCGCGTTCAAGTCCCGAAGATGCATTTATATTTTTTATCATGTCATTTAAGATTGCATTGTTCAATGTCAATCATTTAGTTATAATAGTTTATATATATATATATATATATATATATATATATCGCAGTGTGCCACCGATTACGCCACTGAGCAAGTGTAGTCCAAACATTCATTTCTCTTATAATAATATATTCTACTTGTTACACGATGTAGTGGGATATAAATCCTGAGGTCCGGGTTCAAGTCCCGTCCGAGCAATTTATAATTATCTTCTCAATGTCAATTTAAGCTTGCATTGGTCTCAATGTTAAAAATTTAATTATATAGGCGCAGGTCTCGCTACCGAGTAAGCCTCCAAATAGTATTTTCTCTTACAGTAATATATTCTGATTTAATACTACATGTTGTGGGATATAAATGCTGAGGTGCGGCTGTCAAGTCCCGTCCGATCCCACTTATTTTTCTCAATATGTCATTATATAGACGGTTGCATTTGCTCAATGTACAAAATTAATTTATTATATATATAGTATGATATCCCAGGTGCGCTACAAAATTAAGCCACCGCGCAAGTCTAGTACAAAACTTCAAGGATAGTTCTCTTATAATATAGTCTGATTAGTACTAATAGATGTTGTGGGATATAAGATCCAGGGTCCGAGGTTCAAGTCCCGTCCGAAAGCTTATTATCACTACCTTAACATGTTGAGCTGCGGACATTGGCATAATGGTCAAAAATGTAATAAATAAGAAGAATAATAATAATAATAATAATAATAATAATAAATATTATTGATATATTTATTCCAGTGCTCTACACCGCTTACGCCACCTAGCAAATCAAGGTACAAACATTCATTTATTCTTATAATAATATTTCTAATTGTTACACTATGTAGTGGAATATGAATCAACTGGTCCGGGATCAAGTCCCGGTCCGAGCATTTATTTTTCTTATCATGTCATTTTAATTCAAGCAGTGTCTGAAAACCAAACAAAAGGGTCATATATATATATATATATATATATATATATATAAATAGTATATAGGATAAATAATATATCCGCCCTCCCAAGATTTACAAAAAAAATATTAGCTTCGTAACACTGTTCTGTGAAATGGGTTTTTTAGCAGAAAATAACAAATATGTAGACGTAATACTAAGTTAAGTTGCGGAGCAACGCCACTGTGTGTTAAAATTGAAAAAGTCAGTTTTGATCTGAATTTAATACAGTACAAACGTTTGACAGGTTTAAATCTAGTTTGTACAGTAATTTTTTGGAATGAAGAATTCGCATCTCTTCCTTTATCAGGTAAATCCTAAATACAATTATAAATATCATATTTTTCATGGATTAAAATGTTTGAAAATATATTACGTTTTGTACTGTTCACATTTGAAATCTAACATAATATGAGAAATTTAAATATAAAATTTCAAATGTTTCTGTCTTTGTATATTTTTTAGATATGATTTTATGTTATTCTAAATTACAAGCGCAATTTTAAAATAAAAATGAATATAAATCCACCTTGAATTATATATATATATATACACACACATATGTGTGTGTGTGTTTTTGACATGATAAGAAAAATTAATAAACGCTCCAATGGGACTTGAACCTGAACCTATGGATTTATCCCAATGCTCTATCAATTACGCCACCGAACAAGTCTAGTAAAAACATTCGTTTCTATAATAATAATATATCTCTTTATTACTGGATGTAGTGGGATAAAAATACAGAGGTCTGTGTTCAAGTCCCGGACGAGTAATTACTTCTCATATCATGTCAAATCAAGATTGAATTGCTCAATGTGAAAAATTTATTTACAATTATATATATATATTTATATTCCAGTGCCCTTCCCTTTACGCCACCAATCAAGTCAAGTACAAACATTTATTTATCTTATAATAATGTATACTCATTTTTACAAGATGTAGTGGGATATAAATCCAGAGATCCGGGTTCAAGTCAGTCCGAGCATCTATTTTCCTTATCATGTCATTTATGTTTGCATTGTTCAATGTCAAACATTTAGTTATAATAGTATATATATATATATATATATATATATATATATATATAATATATATATATCCCAGTGTGCTACCGATTACGCCACTGAGCAGGTGTGGTACAAACATTCATTTCTCTTATAATAATATATTGTCATTATTCCAGAAGTAGTGGGATATAAATACAGGGGTCCGGGTTCAATTCCCGTCGGAGCGTTTATTTTTCTTAATTAACATGTCATTTAAGATTGCATTGCTCAATGTCAAAAATTTAATTATAATAGTCCATAGTAATTCTGCCCGAAGGCAGGTCCTTCACTGCAATCATAGCATTTTCATGCTATGCTAGCAGCTTTACCAGGGAATTTTGTAGGTGTGGTAGCTTCCCGTTGCTTTGCACACCGGTGAAGGATGATGGTGATGATGATAATGATAAGGATGATGGCTATATGATTTCGGGGACCGTTTGGGCCTTAAAGGTTTCCTGACATTTGTTTTAGAGCTGAGGAAAACCCCGATAAAAACCTCACCCAGAAAAACTGCCCGGACTGGGGATCGAACCCGGGCCCGCTGCGTGACAAGGCAGCACGCTACCTCGAGACCACAGCGGTGGACTGCTTATATATATATAGCAGTGTGCTACCGATTATACCACCGAGGTGGTGTAGTAAAAAATTATATTTCTCTTATAACAATATATTCTCATTATTACTAGAAGTCGTGGGATATAATTCCAGAGATCCGCGTTCAAGTCCCGTCAGAGCATTTATTTTTCTTTTCATGTCATTTTAAGGTCGCTTTGCTCAATGTCAAAATTCAGTTACAATATATATATATATATATATATATATATATCAGTGGGTTACCTATTACGCCACAGACCAAATGTAATACAAACATAAAATTCTCTAATAAAAAATATACACTTTATTACTAGATGTAATAGGATGTAAATCCAGAGTTCCGGGATCAAGTCACGTCCTAACATTTATTTTTCTTGTCATTTCATCTTATGACTGCATTGCTCAATGTCAAAAATTTAATTTATATATATATATATATTATAAATATATTTGAATTATATTTGAATTGAGAATACTACATGTATAAGAAAATTGTATGCTTGTATTGGAATTCTTGAGTAGCTCAGTTGGTTAGAGCGCTAAAGGTACAGACTTTAGAGACTCGAGTTCGAATCCCGACTCAAGCATTCATTTTTCTTTTCATATCATATATATATATATATATATATATATATATATATATGCCAGTTCGCTACCGATTACGCCACCAAGCAAGTCGTGTACAAATATTCTCTTCTGTTATAAAAATATAATCTCATTATTAATAGATGTAGTGGGACATAAATCAAGTGGTCCGGGTTCAAGTCCCGTCCAAGCTTTTATTTTTCTTCTCATGTCATTTTCAGTTTGCATTGCTCAATGTCAAAAATTTTATTATATTAATATATATCCATCCACAGTAATTCTGCCCGAAGGCAGGTCCTTCACTGCAATCACAGCATTTTCATGTATGCTTGCAGCTTTACTAGGGAATTGTGTAGGTGTGGTAGCTTCCCGTTGCTTGCCACACCGGTGAAGGATGATGATGATAATGATAATGGTAAAGATGATAATGATAAGGATGATGGCCATATGATTTCGGGGACCATTAATGTATATACCAGTACGCTAGCCATTACGCCACCGAAAATTTCTGGTACAAACATTAATCTCTCCTATAATAATATATTCTACTTATTACTTACAATATAACAATAACAATAATAATAATAATAATAATAATAATAATAATAATAATAATAATAATAATAATATGGGAAGATGAATTCTGAGACCAGAACAGGCCGACGGCCTACCATGAAGATGATGAATAATAAATACAGTGTTCCAAAATGATGGACGGGATTTCATAGTTATTTAATTTCCCTTACATGATATATATATAATATTAAAAGTTACATTAATTAAAGAGAAACTCTTCGAGTTTCTATAAAATACTTTATATGTGTTCCATGTGAGCACCTTTCGTCACAAGGCACACATCTAGCCGATAGTAGAATTTCTCCCAAACCTTGGTCAGCACATTTGGAGAAATGGATTCAACAGCAGCAACAATCCTTCTTCTCAAGTCTGGAAGTGGTGGTACGTACACATGGTCCTTCACATACCCCCACAGGAAGAAATCACAAGGTGTGAGATCGGGAGACCGTGGAGGGTATGGGAATGAATCGTGTCATCCGGACCGACGCGTCATTTGGTGTTCGTCGACGTCCTGGACTTCTCCTTTTATTGTTTCTAATTATTTATACCATCGATGGATAATTTATTTGTCGGATGATCAATTCCAAATTACCGTTGGAAAGTCGCTGCACTGAAACAATGGAACCAGACCTCGCAAATTGCAACACAAAGAATGACTTCTGTACAGGAATCGCCATTTTCACAAACTTAACGCTGACGACGTAATAATGACAAGAAACAAAATACTGCAGACAGTTTTTCTTTCATTATAGCAAATAATCACGCATTCAATTTCGTTTGTA
Source organism: Diploptera punctata (assembly GCA_030220185.1). Classification (NCBI taxonomy): domain Eukaryota; kingdom Metazoa; phylum Arthropoda; class Insecta; order Blattodea; family Blaberidae; genus Diploptera; species Diploptera punctata. Next base: position 7,304 of record JASPKZ010008470.1, on the reverse strand, counting down.
AAGCTATACCAACTGCTTAAAACCCTGTCCATCATTTTGGAACACGGTGTATTATTATTATTACTATTACAATGCTGCAGAAATGATGGAAACGATAATAGACCTATCCTGCAAACCCGCCATTACGGAAAAGTTTTGGCGAATCCCTTGAAATATTTTGCGAACCACAGGGTGGGAAAGTACAGTCTACCTGGTTTCGCAATTTACTATCTGGAGACGTCCAGGTGTATTTATGAATATTCTTATGTGGGAATGTTGTGTTCTGAACAATAGGTGACTAATCTCATCCCATTGTGGTTACTATCTTCATCAAGACTAAATTTGTCTATTGTTAGTCTGAATATATTATCCGATCCCAATGTTTCGTTAATTTCTGAGATTCTGTAAAACACTTCACAAATGTGTTTTGTACATATATTTTGCACGATGGTGTTGATAATAATAAATAACAGTAAAAAAATAACACCTTTGTTGGAAATATTTTCGTTCCTTTAAACAACTGACTGTCGTTAGAAGTCTGACCAATGTATATACGATAAAAGCCGAAAATAATTTAGTAGAGACTACAGCAGGCCGTGACATCAATAAGGGATAAAATGGTGTCAAGTGTGAATTTAATGTTTTATATTGTTTCAAACAAATCTCAGTTCATTTAAAATGCAGGGATTTGTTTGGTATAATGTATATTCACGCTACCTTTTGGATATGTTCTTTCTATATATCTACATTGTACGTAGTATATAAAAACGGCAGTGGTTTACTTCCCGCCCTCGGTAAGTAATTTGTAATATTACAGTACAGTTATTTAGTTATTTATAGGTTGGCTATCCAAAAAATTTAGGAAACGAAACTTTCAATCCTGGTCGCCATTCCTGTAAGTACGACAGGACGCACTATCATGCAAGTAATGATTGTAAAAATGTCCTTTGTTGTTAATGTTGACGTAATAACTGTACCGTAACGTAGCAACGTCATTAAATGTGAAAATGCAAGATATTTTTACAAATTAAATATTAAAATATATTATTTGACAGATTGAATATAGAAGTGTTTCATCAGTCAATATATACCGTGGAAATGTATATATAGACCTTCCTGTATCAGGTAAATATTCAATACCACAGTTAACATCTTTAAATGAAGGCTACAAGGAAAAATCCAGGAAAGTTACTTTTACACCACTAGAGAAATGTATTTTAACTGAGGCGATTAGAAGCAAAGGGATTAAGTGATTTTTTCTCTTGAAAAAACTGAGAGTGTAAATGCATTGTCTTTTTCGAGTTATCTGGGAGAAAATACACATCACCCGCAGTTATCATTTTGAATTGCCTGTCATTTTCCTATAAAACTTCAACTTTAAAACTGTTTTCTCAATACTGCAAAACCTGCACTTTTGCTTCTACCCTCCTCAATTACACAACGTACCTACTTTTTTTTAAATATGTGCCAAATATGGAAGACAAATAAACCCATGATTATACAGTTTCTTTTATTTTTTCCGATTCCTAAAATATAGTAACTTACTTTCCATTGAGAATCTAATACTCTATTTCAACAATAAAGTGACTACCTGGTACTTTTCCTGTCCCTCAAATGTGTATTAATACATCACGTGATACACTGCATATGCATTTGAAAGATAACTCATTGAAAATCAAAACAAATTTAACTCTAAAATTGCAAATATTCTGTTTTTCATTCTTATGGATAACATTTCCTTTCATTCTATTTTTAAAGTAAATATCTGCGTTCTTGAAAATAAACAATACTTCATGCCGCGAGAGTCTTGCAAGACAATTGATCTATTAATTGGCTGAGCTCTTGTGTCATTTTATAGAGGTAGGTAAAAGTGTGTAAAGTGATCCCACTACAGGCCACAGACGATAATGTAAACAGTATATGGTTGGTATGTGGTCAGGATGTCTCCTCATTCTTATAGTCGCTATTTATTAGAGCTGCACAAATTCATCGCGATTCTGGGTGGACACCGATCTCCTAACTAACTAACTGACTAACTAACTCACGGCTCTATCGAACTCGTAAGTTTATGGTTGCGCGGACATAAGCTCTCCATACATCCCTATCCTGAGGTAATGTCTTCCAATCATCCACCGTATAATGTGCGTATCTCAAATCATTCTTGGTCTACCGACAGGGCGTTTGCCCAAGGTTACCGATATCTTAATGATTAATATTCCATGAGAAAATTCCTTCTCCATAGGAACTTGTGGACGGGTGCCAAGACATGATACATTAGGTCGTTGGATTTTTCGATCCTGTATAAATTATTATTCCGCATTAATGATTTTCCTCCGCCTACTGTTTGCTTTGTTCACTAACTCCAGGTTATCTACTTATTTATAATATCGATCTTATTGATTTTTCTCCTTTAATAATTCTCTATGTTTTGCAAGTTAATACACGACACTCAGACTACAATATTATACACTACATAAGTTAGTTATTTCGGTAGATCAACATAATGTTTCAGGTCTAGTTTAATGTAAAAGTTAACAAATCAAATTTCATAAAACATCACGAAACCTCTTGAAAGAAGTGAGTATGTAAAGGTATTAACATATTTCTCAAGTTATCTGGTGGAAAGCACTCATCATCCGAAGTTATATATTTGTAAAGGTGTATAGGGATCCTCTTACAGGTCTCAGAGAGCTATTGAAAAAGTAGGAGATTATGGCTGCCGCCTCTTTAGCCTTTTGGAGACTATGTATCTCCCGAGTTTTCAGTACTGCGCGACGGACTTTTAAGTCAAGATTGATTTTAGAGGTTGAGTAGAACCCAGTGACATGATCCTACCACAATTTTTAGTCAAGTGGTAAAACCCCTGACCTCATCTGTTATGGAACTCGCGACCTCCCGGCTTGTAGTCTATTGCCTTAACAAATTATTCAACGTGTTTCCGACTATTTTTTTCAGAATATTTTAATGAATGTTTCCTGTTCTAGCTGATGTTGATAGTCTTATTTAAAACACTAATTCATCCTGTTTATTTATTTATTTATTTATTTATTGCACCACAATTGGACTTTCTTACTTTTGCGCTGAGCGGATGAAAATAAATGTGAACGAAAAATAAACATTAAATAGGAAAAATACATGATGACTTGCTTAGGTGAGTTTCTAGTTATGACTCCGGTACATCATGAAGATAGCTAAGAACAACACAATATAACAAACACATATCATACCCAAAGTTAAGTTAGAAAGAGAAAATGTTTAATTAATAACAATTCTAAAATATATCTACGTTCATCAGGGATTCCATGACCTTGACGATAGTGGGAGTGTTTCGAACTAAATCAGAAGTACCATGGCAGGGCTAACTCTACTGGACAAATCTTGAGCGAGAAACAAAATAATTAATTAATCTCCAAGAACGTGTCAAACTGCATCAATGCATGAAGAGAAAAATTTGGCTTTCCAATGAAAGATGGCAGAAGACAGAACAATGTGCAGGAGGAAAATGTTAGCCGTAGGGAAGATAATCTTCTAACGGATATAACCTTAAATAAACCGTAGTCATCCAAGTTGCACTTTGCTGTTAGAACCCGCTCCAAAAATATTCCAACATAAGAAGCTAGACCATGTATAATCGGATAAAACTTAGTTTAGAAGGTTAAAATTCAGTGTCATGACATTATTTCTATTTAACGACGCTCTTTAACATCTAAGATCATTAGAGCACAATTCAAATCTGAGGGAGAAAGAATCAACATATTTTGCTCCCAGTTCTTTTTCTTCAAACGTGAGGTTCTTTTACGTCCCGTAAATGTTTTCACGGTACCCAAGTGTTTGGTGAATTTTCGACAGAAACCAGTGCACAGTCTTTTTACGTCCTGTAAATCCACAGATCTCGGCGAGTTTGAACTCGTGACCCTGGAAGTCAGATGGACGCATGCTAACCATTGGTCCACCAAGATTGTCTACGAAGTTCAAGAAGAAGAAGAAGGAAGCAAAGGACAAAGAGAATATATTTGATATATTTGTTCTATTTGCATGAACAATACATACTAACTAACTAACTCACTGGTATTATCGAACCCGTAGGTTTATGGCCGCACGGACATAAGCTCTCCATACATACCTATCCTGAGCTAATGTTTTCCAAACATTCCCTGTATAATCTCCTTCCCTCAAATCATCTTTAATGTTATTTACCCACCTCATTCTTGGCCTACCAACTGGGCGTTTTTCATCCGGTTTTCCTATAAAGTAGCTTCCATGCATGTCTTTCATTCCCCATTCTTGTCACATGTCCTGCACATCGCAGTCTTCGAGACTTAACTGTTCTTAATAAATCTGACTTCCTATAAAGATCACGTAGTTCACTGTTATGTAGTCTTCTCCATTCACCTTTCTGTTCATCTCTCTTTGGTACAAAAAAAATCCTAAGAACTTCCACACAATGTCAAATTAACAAAATTTTAACTTAGTGTCACATTTTTATGAAGATAAAGCTGTGATTTGAGAATTTTTAAACAAGGGATTCCACGAGAAAACTAAATGTAATTTGTTGTTTTATTCGATATGAGACTTTTCCGCTACGTATAGTTAATATATACAGTATTTATATTCCATTAGCTTGGTTTAACCTCACACTTTGTACGTACGGTACTTTTACGTACTACACAGAACATGGTGGGCCTCCTCGAATGAGTGATCAGCTCAATGTCAGGGCCTCCTCCAAGACAACACAAAATTAAGACAAACACGCCAGACACCAATTATTCTTATAATACATAGTGAATATGATAATGATGGCCAGATGATATTCGGGGACCATTTTGGTCCTAATAATTTTAAAGACGACAACTTCCATAAAACATTTGTTGAATAACAAAAATTATGCAATAACTTACGAGTACGTTACGAAGCAACGCCACTAAATGTGAGATTGAAAAATATTTTAAATTAATAAAATATTAATATTTCATAAATTGAAATCAAAACTGTTTATCTGTATGTTTATACTGTTAAGAGTTTTAGACAGATCAATGACTAATGCTTTTTTCTATCAGGTAAATATTAATACATTTTCAGACACCATATTTATCTATTTTACCTTATTTTAGATAACATTTTGTTATTATGCTTTAAAATTAAGTCATTCCTGTGTTTAAACTTGATTAAACCCATAGAGCGATAAGTGTGCAAGGCACTTGGTATAACAGAGAGGTAGACGTTATAGCTATGTGTGATAAGTGGTCATCCGTAGGATTCCCAAAATGTAATAGGCGGTATATAGAACTGAAATTCCTCACAATTCTAAATGGTCACCGTTCCACACTAACCGAGACATTCAGTGAGTAAATTTCTTCCACATCGAACCAAGGCATGTTCAGTAGCTCTACGACAAGACGTAATGTCTGTATTTTTCACTTTCAACATTATCACTATATGAACATTTCCGCACCAACAACTCTCTTCCATCTATTGCTTACTTTGTTATAAACTCTAGGTTATATATTGTTCGAAATATCCATTTTATCAATATTTTTCACAATTATTTATTGGATTAGTATAGAAGATATGTGCAAGCCATTGTGGTAAACACTAGCAGGACTTCAAAGAAATAATTAATATCTGTTTTCTTCGCCAATTTAGAGAGCATCCCAATCGAAGTGCATGAAGAAAACTTGGTGAAATGCTTCAACCTCATCTGCTGAAATATTGTCAATTTTCAGCGCTTCAAATGTCTAAACCTTAACATTCTTACAGCATAATCCTTCAAATAACGACTGTTTAATGTAGTTTCTTACAATTTTACTCGAGTTAAAAGTAATGAATGCATTATAGCGGAACAATATTTAGAAAATGGTAAATAATCCAGTTCTTAATATTACAGATTTTATCTTTAACATTAATCGAGATTATTGGTAAAATAAATCGTTACAACTTTTTTATTACACAACACACTGTGTTCAGTGTCACAGTAACGTTATAAATTTATATAATTTAACGCCCTGAAATTAGAAGCAAAGTCACTTATCGGTAAACTTCCCATTATAATTCGCCATCAGATTAAATTGGAGTTTTTTTAAAGCAGTACTTAGTTTCATAAGGTCCTAATTCATGACACTGTCGCTATCACAACACAAAACACAACCAAGTGTTGGGAACATGTTAAATTGGTGTAGCTGTTATGCAAGGAGGTCATGGCCAGTTAAGATTAGAAACACTGCAACTGAATTTTTTCCTTGACATTTTTCATACAAGGTGGTGAGTTGCAAGAAGCGGGTATGATATGCGATTGTTATATTGTTATATTGTGTTGTTCTTTGCTATCTTCATGATGTACCGGAGACATAACTAAACACAAGTCATCATGTACCTATTTAAAGTTTATTTTTGCGCGATAGTGCGTTTTGCCGTACTTACAGCACTGGCGACCACGATTCAAAATTCAACTTTCTACATTTCGAGGTTGCCAACCTAAATAACTCTACTGTAATGTTACATGTTTTAAAACCGACGTGTGGGAAGTAAAACCACTGCCCTCTATGCATACTACGTACAATGTATCTACAAAAAATAGCCAAAGATAGTGTTAATATACATTACACGAAACAAACCACTGCATTTTAAATGAACTGAACATTATTTGAAAGAATGTAAAACAATAAATACATACTTGCCGCCATTTTATGACTAGATTGGTGCCATCGCCTCCTTTAATTTCAACTAATAAACATTGCCTACACTGTTAACAAGTATTACTATAAATAATATAATTATCCCTTATTCTTCTTCAGTAATAGATCTTGGACTACATCTAGACGCAAATTTAACCTGGCAAACACAAGTGAAACACATATGTAAAAAGACTTTCTCCATCTTACATTATCTTAGACGTTTCAAGAATCTTCTCCTAGTTCCATTAAAACAAATCCTTGTGCAGAATCTTGTGTTGCCACACTTGGATTATTGTGACGTAATAATTATATAATGATCTAAACTATGACATTCGCAGAGACTGTAACTGAAAGATTATTTTCATTTGATAATTCAATAATTTCTAGAATAGTCATATCGACCCCCCTGTTGTGTTCATAATGCTTGCGTTCGATTCATTTTCAATATCCGCCGTTATGACCATATTTCCGAACACTTCAATAACCTTTCTTACTGACAGACGTAAATTGCACTCTCTTTCACTACTTTTCAAGCTTCTGAATTCCTACACTCCTAGTTACCTGGCGTCCAGATTTGAGAAGTTATCTTCTTACCACAATATTGACACCAGGTCACAATATAACAGTCTGCTAACAATCCCTCTTCATTAAGCA
>JASPKZ010008469.1:0-44908 GCA_030220185.1 Diploptera punctata | reverse complement strand
AAGAAAGAACCCACACTGTTGTCAGTTTTCATCATTCCCCTTAGCCCTAGTAAATTCTGCGAAGAAGCAGAACCCGAAAACACTGGCGCGAGTGAGAGAGGTGAGTAATTGTCTCATTCTACAAATGTCTCGTAAAGATTAACCAGAGAGACCTATAATCCATTGGCACTTTCCAATATGAGGTTCACATATCCCTATCCCCAGCTAATGTTTTCCAATTATCCCTTGCATAATTCACATTCCCAAAACAATGTTTAATCTCACTCTTGGCCTACGAACTGGACGCTTTCTTTCTGCTTTTCCTATAATAAATTTCTATATCCCCACTTTAATTCTCCATTTGTGCCACACGTCCTGCCCATCGCAGTCTACGAGACTTAGCTGTTCTTTTTTACATATGATGTATCTTACACATCATATAGCTAACTGTGTTTTCTCCATTCATCTGTTGGTTCGTCTCTCTTTGGTCCAAACATTTTCCAAAGAACTTTATTCTTAAATACTCGTAATATTTTATTCTGTCTTTAAATAAGAAAGCATGTTTCGCATCCACATAAGTGGAATAATAAATATAATACAGGCTATTATTTATATACATAATAGCCTGTATTATATTTTTATTTCCACTTATGTGGATGCGAAACATTTGTGTGTGTGTTATAATTAAACTTTGACATTAAGCAATGCAAGCCTAATATGACGTGAAATGAAAAATAAACGCCTGAACTGGATTTGAACCCGGACCTCTGAATTGATATTTCAGTGCGCTATCACTTACGCTTTCCAGGCATCCTTGCACATACATTTTTTTCTTTATATATATATATATATATACTATATATAAATTTGTTTTTAATTTTAGATTTTCTCAACAATTCTTAATGTCTTAAAAATTCCACCATCAAAAATCGTTTAGTACTTAGACTGCGGCATTTAATTTGTTATTTAAAGAAGTCTCATACAAATACTTTATATATATATATATATATATATATATATATATATATACGCGTTGCTGTGGCTAAGGTATACGTTAAAAATTTTAATTAAGTTGCTGTCTTTCAGCCAGGTTACTTAAAACTAATACTTACACACGAAATTAATAACATTGAAAATAAAATAATCACTGAACACACTTAAATTATGAAATAATCACCAATTTTTAATTCAATTGAAATTCACGGTTGCAACAAAAAGCACAGCCATCTGGATCTCTCTTTGTTAAATAATAAACCAATTACCTTACCAAATTACCTTACACCGCCATCTGTTAAAATCGTATGGAACTCACAGATAATTATAAACTCTTTGTTAAATAATAAACAATAATTTGCAATAAAAAATAATGGGACTATAAATTTAGTTATAAACTACCGTAAGTCTCAAGTTGGATCAAACTGCACACAGTGTGCAAAATTTTATTAATATCGGTTCAGTAGTTTAGGATTCCATCGTGGACAAACAACGTGACACGAAATTTTTATATGATAAGATATATCCATCCATAGTAATTCTGCCCGAAGGCAGGTTCTTTCACTGCAATCATAGCATTTTCATGCTATGCTTGCAGCTTTACTAGGGAATTGTAGGTGTGGTAGCTTCTCGTTGCTTTCCACACTGGTGAAGGATGATGATGATAATGATAAGGGTGATGTGATGGTCATATTATTTCGGGGACCGTTTAGGCCTTAAAGTTTTCCTGACATTTGTCTTACAGGTGAGGAAAAACCCCGATAAAAAACCTCACCCAGAAAAAACTGCCCCGACCGGGGATCGAACACGGGCCCGCTGCGTGACAAGGCAACACGCTACCTCGAGACCATAACGGTGGTCATATATATATATATATATATATATATATATATATATATATATATATATATATATAATTTTTTGACATTTGGCAATGAAGGCAAATATGATATGAAAAGAAAAAATAATGCTCGAGTCTCTAAAGTCTGTACCTTTAGCGCTCTAACCAACTGAGCTACCCAAGAATTCCAAGACAAACATACAATTTTCTTATACATGTAGTATTCTCAATTCACACAAGAGGTAGCGGAAATTTCTTCCAACTGCCATCTAGTGGAGGTACAGACTTTAGAGACTCGAGTTCAAATCCCGAATCAAGCATTCTTTTTTCTTTTCATATCATATATATATAAATTCTAAATTAACTTTAACAATTAAATCAATTAATAATAAATTTAAAACTGTAAGAACAGTTACTCTATCTATACCTGTATTTAATCACTGTGCAACAAATCGCAAGGTCAAATAACCTTATTTTTTCGAAAATATAGGCGTCATATGTGTATTTCGACCTCCTGAATTCGAAAATGATACTCAAACATCGTATAACCCACAGGTTTTGCATAAATAGCATATTTTGCAATAATGATATCACACTGGAAAATCCAGGTGAATAATATATATGTATAATTATTATAATATTCATAAAGGTTCCGGTTGGCCATAAGATTCTACAAAAGTTTTATCTTTAAGGGATGTAGAATTTAAGTTGGAATATATCTAACTCGCAATTATCAATAATTGTAATACCTGCAAGAAAGTGTTCTCAATTCTTCACTCCCTAAATAGTTTTAAAAACTTCCTTCCTACAAAATTAAAACAAATACTTCTACAGACTCTTATAATGCCACACTTCGACTACTGCGACATATTACTGAATAATCTGACAACTGATCTATCTGACAGACTACAGCGTGCTCATAATGCGTGCATTCGATTTATATTCAATCTCCGTCGTTATGACCACGTGTCTCCTTCATTTCAGGCCTTATCATGGCTACGCCTAAGTGACAGAAGAAACTTTACATTCACATACCTTACTATTCCAAATTCTGCACACATATTTACCAACTTATTTAACAACACGTTTTCAACATTTATCGGCTCATCACAATTTAGGAACAAGATCACAAGACTCTTCTTTACTTTTGATACCACAACACAGGACCTGTCTGTACTCTGAATCTTACACAATATCTATGGCTAGAGCATGGAACTCACTTCCCAGTCATGTCAGGGACTGACAATCGCTATCATTATTTAAATCCAAATTAACTGATATCTTAAGTTCGACACAATGAAAACATTAACTACATAACAACTATATAGAGCATTCTATTAATAATCATGTAGGAAGCTACTTACTTTATTTTATATAATTTTAATTTTATTATATTCTATGTTTTTGTTAGCATTAGCTAGTATTAGATCCATCATCATTGTATTTTGTTTAGTCTGTATTTTAATATCTTAAAATTGTAATATGTACGTAATTTTTGTTATAATTTTACTATTCGCTGGTTGAGTGGAAGAGAAGGCCTTATGGCCTTAACTCTGCCAGCTAAAATAAATCATTATTATTATTATTATTATTATTATTATTATTATTATTATTATTATTATTATTATTATTAGGACATACTACATGTATATGGCACATGAATCATGCAGACGTAGAATACAACTTCTTCTTCTTCTTCTTCTTCCTTCCAAGTATTAGGCCAATGCCTGTTACGATCCTATAGAAAATTTTCCCTCCAGCGTGATCCTTCCGGAAAATTCTCGTGTAAGACTTGAAAGCTTAATAATAGTCCCTTCGATTGGTTGCTGGCCAAAGGAAGGCAAGACCAGTGATGGGGCTGCCATCTTATAGCCTCTGGTCAGGCTTTTCTGGAGAAGAAATGGAAGAAAGGAAAGACTCCCTAGGCCTCGGATGCCCTAATAGTGTCGGGGTCGAAAAAACAAGAGTTAACCAACAAAGGTTAGATAGTAAAGTTAAAAGAGTCTGGTATAAGTAAGTGGAAGAAATGAAGAAATACCAGATCGGTTAAAGATAAAGTAAGGAGCAAAACACAAGTAAGGGAGAAAGCAATGTTTTGTTCAGCTTGGGCACCTTGTGGTCGCCATCCACATATCCCCTAGATGGGGACCCCTGAGGGTAGAATACAACTTCAAAACAGCAAAATATTGAAAATATACACAGTGAACGATGTATACAGAGAATGTGGTACAAATAAGCACTAAAATAATTCATTCCGTGCTTCCTTAGTTGTCAATGGCGTGGTTCCTGCTTTTCCTCTTATATCCATATGCTGATGGTGAAGCATCCAGCAGTAGTCGCCCATCATCCGAACATCCCAAGTCCCCTGGTATCGTTGTTCCTTTTCCTTGATATCCTGATGGAATCTGTCATCCTGTTCCTCAATTACAGAACCCAGGTTTGGAAGAAAAAGGTAAAGGCATGGATTAAAAAAAAATGCAACTTTAAACTCATTGAACGTAAAGTAAAGTAAAGTAAAGTAAAAGTAAAGTAATCCCATATAGGCCTCGGGAGGCCCTTGGGGTAGTGGGAGGTTAAGGCCCCCACTTATTCTAGACAATCGGAACTTGATGTCAGCTGGGTTGTCAGCCCTGAATGACGGCCTCCATTACCCCAGAACAAGCGTCTGGTACTCATTTCCGTTAGAGGCTGAGTCGAACCTCAGGGCCATAGTGCCACCAGAAGGTTTGGTCAGTTTAAAAATCCTGACCCCACCGGGACTTGAACCCTCGAATTTCCGATTTGTAGCGCAGTGCCTTAAAACTCATTGAACATCCTAGCACTTTGAATGTCCTCAGCATGTTATCAACTATGTCGATATACTCTGGGATACGATTGTTTCCAAGAAGTTTTGAACCGACACTTAAAGGAGACCAGGATTTTCGCTCCACGACATTCATTGAATTAAGGAAATTTTCATCTAGCTTTAATTTCCGAATATCTAATATCTTTCAACTTACATCTGACAGATTGGGGAACGTGTTACATAGATATTTGAAACAGTTGCCATATTTAGGTAATGCCTTGACAAACTGCTTCATTATGCCCAGTTTGATGTGCAGAGGGGGTAAGAATATTCTGTCTCTTTCCACTAGAGGGTCACACTTGATATTTTTGTCCCGTGAATCCAATTTCAACCTTCGGGACTACTGCATTTGCTCCCAATGTTTGTCACCAGCCCAGCCCGACTGTCCCATTCACAGATGAAAATGGGAAATTTTGTATATCCTGATTGTTTCCCTAGAATCATATCCAAACTTTCAAATCACCATACACAATCCAATTATTGTGGTCCTCATATTGATATGTGCAAAAACTGCGGGTGATAAGATGTTTTGAATATCATTTTCGAATTCAGGAAATCGAAATAACTTACATGAAGAATGCCTACATTTTCGAAAAAAAAAATTTCACTGTTGCATTGTGTAATCTTCAGAATTAACCTATGTATGATTATTATATTTTGTCCACCGTTATGGTCTCGAGGTAGCGTGCTGCCTTGTCACGCAGCGGGCTCGGGTTCGATCCCCGGTCAGGACAGTTTTTCTGGGTGAGGTTTTTATCGAGGTTTTCCTCGCCTGTAAGATAAATGTTAGGAAAACGTTAAGGTCCAAACGGTCCCCGAAATCATATGGCCATCATCATCATCATCATCATCCTTATCATTATCATCATCATCCTTCACCGGTGTGGAAAGCAATGGGAAGCTACCACACCTACAATTCCCTAGTTAAGCTGCAAGCATAGCATGAAAATACTATGAGTGCAGTGAAGGACCTTCGGGCAGAATTACTATGGATGGATGGATTATATTTTTATATGTCAATATTAGCCTATAATATTTTTAAGTAATACATTCTAAACATTTTACATTTTGTGAAACATGTCGTATGATTTTCAAATTTCCCTATTTTATTAAATAAAATGGTAAAGTTATCCCACTACAGACTTCAGGAGAGAGGTTGAGGCTCCCACTTTTTTAAGTCAGTCGGCACGAAATCTGAACAAAGTTGTAAGCCTTGCATGACCCAAATTTTCGATCATATGTCTGGTACTTATTATGTTAGAATGTAGTCGACCAGAGCTATGGGAAGCCGGAGGGTTTAGGCCAGATAAAATTCTGAGTTAATCGGGACTCGAACCCGCGATCTTCTGGCTTGTAGAGTGTTCTATTAACTAGTTACGCCACCGCTCGCTACCCCCACTCGCTCACATACACACTATATAGGCCTATATCCCCGCGTCTGCAGTCCAATGCGAAATCGGCCGTCACGCAGGGCTGACAATCCAGCTGACATCAAGTTCCGATTGTCTAGAAAAATTGGGAATCTTAACCTCCTACTACCCCCAGGGGTCTCCTATGGTCTGTAGTGGATCATTTTTAGCATAAGCAACGCATGCATCTTTGACAAAGAAATTACTCCACACACCTCATCGTACTTTCCTCTTGATAGGCCTATAAGTTTGGAATTATTCTGCTTTCTATTAAATACCATAAAAATTGGTTAACTGCTAATGAAAATTATATAACCATTTTAATATATCTATCCATAATAATTCTGCCCAAAGGCAGGTACTTCACTGCAATCATAGCATTTTCATGCTATGCTTGCAGCTTTACTAGAGAATTGTAGGTGTGGTAGCTTCCCGTTGTGCTTTCCACACCGGTGAAGGATGATAATAATGATAATGATGATGGCCAATATATATATAAAGTCCACCGCTGTGGTCTCGAGGTAGCGTGCTGCCTTGTCACGCAGCGGGCCTGCGTTCGATCCCCGGTCGAGGCAGTTTTTCTGGGTGAGGTTTTTATCGGAGTTTTTCCTCACCTCTAAAGATAAATGTCAGGAAAACTTTAAGGCCCAAACGGTCCCCGAAATCATATGGCCATCATAATCATCATCATCATCCTTCACCAGTGTGGAAAGCAACGGGAAGCTACCACACCTACAATTCTCTAGTAAAGCTGCAAGCATAGCATGAAAATGCTATGATTGCAGTGAAGGACCTGCCTTCGAGCAGAATTACTATGGATGGATATATGGGTGATCCTTATGTTTCTACTTTTCTTATTTATTCAGGCACACCTCTACTTTTTCTTTCGTTGTAAAAGTAATTTAAAGTCAATTTTGTTGAAATTTAAGATGAACCTGTGCCACATTGAGTTGGAACAGATACGACATTGAAAAGAAAATATCGGTAAAAATTATAATGATTTATGATGTTAACAATTAATTACATTCAAACAGATTATTATTTGAAGATATGTTTTGATTTATTTTATGTTTAAGACAATAATAAATACATAAATTATACTCTTGCCGTAAGTAATTTTTTTAAATATATATACATTTTAGTCCAGTGCGGCACGGTTCATTTATTGTAATGAAATTTGATACACTATAAAATTGGGGGGGGGAAGAGAGTGGTGTGCGTTGAAATAATTTTAATTCCATCCCTCTAAGTATATACCACTCTTGTATGTATATTAGGGTGATCCTTATTAAGAGGAGTAGAATTAAATTGTCTGATTGCAAAGGACACTATTTTTTCCCTTTTAGCCCAATTTGATAGTGTATCAAATTTCATTACAATAAATAAACATTAACCCGTGCCGCCATGAACCTACATTTATAAACATAATTCTTAAAACAAGAGTATTGACCTCTCATATATGTTCTGGGGATAAAATGTTCATCAAGCAGATCTGACAACCCAGCTGACATATCATGCTGGTAGTCTACAAAGGTGGGAGCCTAAAACTCATACTACCCCAGGGCTTTTTGAGGCCCGTAATTAATTAAATAACTCACTGACGCTATCGAAACCATAGGTTCATGACCGCGCGGACATAAGATCTCCATAAATCCCTATCCTGAGCTAATGTCTTCCAATCTACTTCCTTCAAAACATGATTAATACTATTTTTCCATTTCATTCTTGGTCTAGCAACAGGAAGTTTTCCTTACGGTTTTCCTACAAGAAGCATCCATGCACGTCTTTCATTCCCCATTCGTACCACATGTTCTGCCCACCAAAGTCTACGAGACGTAGGCTAATTGTTTTATTAGACTATATTTGGCTTTCTATAAAGACATGTAGTTCATTCCATTCGCCTGTCTGTTCATATCTCATTGGTCCAAAAATGTTCCTAAGAACTTTATTCTCAAATACTCGTAATATCCTTTCCCCCCTTAAAGTACTGTCAGAGACTCTGTTTCACAACCATATAATATAACTGGTATATTGCTTTCGGTCTTAATTTATGTTGTGCTGTGAACAAAGTCACGAAAGGTATCCTTCCGCAGGCATCTGTGATTGGCGGAGCGATGGTACTATTTTACGCGCCATCTGACTTGCTGTCAAATTTCAGTAGCATTATACTTTTTACCAAAACTTAAGAATCTTGCCTCACGCCACTACCTCAAGTCGGCTATTAGCGATACTTTGAAACCTTTTGCTGTAAGCATTTCAGCATCTTATTGCAGGACAATATTGTTATTTTTCTTCACAGATATTTAAAAGTGGATAAGAAGGGTTGCCTTTTTTCACTGGAATGTATGAGCGAAAAAGAGAAGGGGTGAGTCCAAGGTATTTCCTACAAATGAGGTTCTAAAGTTTTGGCAAAAACCTATAATTTACCAAAGTTGCATGCATCTACACGTATTTTAGAAATTATAAAAATATCATCATCATCAACAACAAGGATTAAGCCCAATGGCCTGTTTCGATCTCATTATAGGTCGAATTGGTCCTTCCATCTCTTCAATGGTCTTCCCAACATTCTTCTCCCTTTTGGTTTATAATTATACATTCTTCTTGGTATGCGCTGTTCATTCATTCGTAATACGTGCTGAAGATAAGCTCCTTTGCTTTGAGATGAATCAGTAGTAATAAATGTCCCCTGACCGCTTACGAGCGCTGTGCAGGGTAAGGATAATGACAGGGCTGCTGTCTCAGAGCATCTATCCATGCTCCTCTAAGTATTAACCCCTTTAGAGAGGGTTGCTGCTTGAGCCGTGGTGATGATCGCCTGGTATCACGTCGCCTCGTAGACTGTTGCAGACCTCTTAGTTGATGTCAACCTTCTGGCAGACGTCTCCCACGTTGCGGACTATTCTCACCTCTAACCAATCGGCAAGTTAGCAAAGCTAAACTTCCCCGATTTAGTCGTCCAATTTCATTGAGTACTCGGCGCCCGCACCACGTCGAGGTGATAGTCCACAGGGGGTTATAAAGATATTATTTAAAATAACTTGATTAGGCCTAAACGTTTTCCCATTCATTTCGAAAGAGGGAAGCGGCAAAATAGTTATGCTACTAATACACATGATGTTTAGTATTCAACACGAGCGGCCATGTTGAATAACTGAATATCCCTCTTCGTCTGCGCGAAATGGTGTTATATTTAAATTTATATAAATTTATACTTATAAATCGGCCGCGGTGGACTAGCGGTTATACTCCTTGCCTCTGGCCCCGATGGTCGCGGGTTCAAACCCGGCCGGGGTCGATGCATTTTTTAGGATGGAAAAATCCAAGGAGCAAGTCCTCCGGGAGGGACTTTAAGCCGTAGGTCTCGAGTCTGAAGATTTTCAGGCTCGTAAAAGATCCTTAAGCCTGAATGAAAAGACCTCTAAGCAAACTTTACCGGATTTTCCCGTCCTAGTACTACCTTGGTTTCCTAGATGTCAGTATGAGGCGGAACGCTGACCACGGACCACTCAAATGACATCTACACGAAAACAAGTGTAACTAAATTAGTATGGTTCAAATTCTTTCCTGTAGGGGGAGAGCGCCTAAATCTCTGTTAAGGGAAACATGGGTTTACAAGATAAGATAAATTTATATTTACTGTTCACCATTGCCATTTTTTCATATCTTATATTGTGTTTTATTATTTTACTATTATTTTTGCGATAATTTTGTTTATACATAGTAGTTATATAAAATGTATATTGATCAGGGAACTATGTTTTCATCTATGTCACTGGACAACGATGCCATTAGGTTCATGTGGCCAATGAAATCACACTTAACCACGTGCTTCTGTTTACATTACAACCTAAACTAAAGCCGAAAGAAGTATAGTATTAACTGTCCAACGTATCTGTGCCCCGTAAGATATGCGAACTAAAGCCTACTTCTTTTTTGCCTTGGCAAATCATTTCCCTCCCTGCATTCCTCTATCTTTATCTTTCTATCTCACTCTGGAGTTGCATTCCAGTGTTGTCAACTCGACTCCAACCTGCATTTTTCAATATTCAAGAGCCGTGACCCTGGGGAAGTTTGGCAACATCCCTACTCGATAAGTTAGTGTGCCTTTTGTTTGACGTAGTGGGAGGGGAGTGCCCTGAAATGGCGTGAGTACTGACGTGTACTTTTCTAAGACGATGCCAGGGGCACAGATCCATTGGTGCGAGTATATAATATTTTATAGATTCAGTTTAATGTTTTTTTCAAAGGAATTGGGACAAGAGTCCCTGTAATGCATAATAGCACGCATTTCCAGAATTGAGGCCTGTAGTGGAATCATTTTACACATATTAATATGGTCTAATAGAAAATTTCATTTCAATCTTCTTTCTCTCTTATCACTGAGGAAAGGACTGCAATAAAAGGAAATAGAAATTAGATGGGTGATACATGCATTAGGAATATATTACATTATGGAAAAGCAAATAGGTAGGTAGAGATAACGAGTCAGAAGTGTGGTAGAAGATCCGCAGAAACAGTGACCACACCCTCGTTACGATCCGATGCACACGGTGCAGGTAGAATGCATCGGATGCTGCGAGCCGAGGCGTGGGAACCCGCGCACGTCATGTCTTGCAGATGTCAACGTGATCGGAAGTCGAGCGTTCACCCTCTCAAACTTATCATTAGTTTCATAACTTCACCTTTGTTTGGATTTAATATCCGCACCAATAACTGTTTTCAACAATTTGCCAGCCCACTTCATTCAACAATTTCAAATCACTTTTATTTCGCACGTTTCTAGTATTTTGCCTAACTACAATCACATCACAAGAGAGATCGGAATCTAATATATTTGAGCTTCAGCTAATAATAATAATAATAATAATAATAATAATAATAATAATAATATAATAATAATAATAATAATAATAATAATAATAATAATAATAATCCATCCGTAGTAATTCTGCCCGAAGGCAGGTCCTTCACTGCAATCATAGCATTTTTCATGCTATGCTTTGCAGCTTTACTAGGGAATTGTAGGTGTGGTAGCTTCCCCTTGCTTTCCACATCGGTGAAGGATGATGATGATAATGATAAGGGTGATTATGATGGCCATATGATTTCGGGGACCGTCTGGGCCTTAACGTTTTCCTGACATTTGTCTTACAGGTGAGGAAAAACCCCGATAAAAACCTCACCCAGAAAAACTGTCCCGACCGGGGATCGAACCCGGCCCCGCTGCGTAACAAGGCAGCGCGCTACCTCGAGACCACAGCAGTGGACAATAATAACAATAATAATAATAACCATAGTACATTCACGAATTTAGGCCCTTTGATGACCTGTTTTGACCTCAAGAGAAACACCATCCAAAAGTCTTTTCAGTGGACGTCCTAATAATAATAATTTTGTTTATATACATGATTTTTAATGTTTACACATCTTTCTGTGCTTAAAGTTTTATTTTTCTTCTCCACTCGTCTCTATCCATCCACTCCATGTCCTCCAGTCCTCTTGTTCTCATTCCAGTTCTTATTTTTTGAATCCACGAGTTTCCAGGTCTTCCTTTCCTTCTTCTTCCAGGTGGGCATCATTCCAATGTTTTCCTGGGTGACATTTCTTCTTGCATTCGTCGTACGTGCCCATACCAATTTAATTGCTTATATCTTTTATAATGTACGATTGCATATCTAATATTCATTTATATCATATGATAGCATTTCTTATTTTTTGTAATTTTGAATATCATGCTACCCTCCTCAAGAAATCCATTTCCATCGAGATAATAATAATAATAATAATAATAAAATAATAATAATAATGATAATAATAATAATAATATTATTATAATAATAATAACAATTGCACACAATAATATTAATAAAAATAACAATAACACAAATGTATAAAAGTCTTCTTGTAGGAAAACCTGAGGGAAAACGCCAAATTGGTAGATAAAGAATGGGTGGGAGAATAACATTAACTATGATTTGAGGGAAGTAGATTATACATGGAATGGTTGGAAAACATTAGCTGAGGATAAAGATGTATG
The DNA here is from genome assembly GCA_030220185.1 of Diploptera punctata. Classification (NCBI taxonomy): domain Eukaryota; kingdom Metazoa; phylum Arthropoda; class Insecta; order Blattodea; family Blaberidae; genus Diploptera; species Diploptera punctata. The sequence continues at coordinate 32,801 of JASPKZ010008469.1, read as the reverse complement.
GAGAGCTTATGTCCACGCGGCCATGAAGCTAGGTGTTAGATAGTCCCTTGTGAGCTGTTGGTTATTTATTTACTTCAAACGTCGCTCATGAAGACGTGGGTGCTTCCCTAGCTAGAGTTTCTTGATCAAGATAATTTATTTATGTTTATTTCCCTACAGATGCCACTGTGATGAACTCGTCTCCTCAATGAGACATCTAGTAGGCAACTAAGATATTAATTAGCTGGGGAGGTCGGTTAAATTTTGTAGAGAGGCACTAATTTAGGGTTAAGGTCATATTATGAGCTCGAAAATCTTTAGATTCGGGACCCACAGTTTAAAGTTCCTCTTGGATTTTTCCATCCTAACAACCATCGTCCCCGGTCGGGTAACTGTTTATCTTAACCCATGAAGTTCAGACGCTAAGGCCTTCCCTCCCACTTCATCAAAGATAATGAATTATCTATAGTTAAATTAATAACACGTATGCCTAATGGGCTTACACAATATACAGCATATAACGAAAGTACTAAATAAAATAATAATAATAATAATAATAATAATAATAATAATAATAATAATAATAATAATAGCCAGTACTTAATTAAATTATTAGCTTGATGATGAAAATGTAAAATCATCATCATCATCCGGTATCATGGCAGCTGCCGCCGTCTTCCGGAAACCAAACGCCATTCCTCTCTATCCATCCATTGATCTTCCTCCATTCCTCTGATATTCATAGCTGCTTGTACCCCTTCTATACAAGTTTTGTTCGGTCTTCCTCTCTTCCTCCTTTCCATTGGGATCCATTCCATAACAATTTTTGGCAATCTTTGCTCTGGCATTCGTTTGACATGACCATACCACTGCAATCTTTTCTTTTCTATGATGTCTATGATGTCCGGCTCCTCTTGTACACCCATAATTTCTCTTATTTGTTTATTTCGTATTCTATCCATTTTCGATTTTCCAGCTGATCTTCTTAAAACATCCATTTCTAAAAAAAAACCAAACAACATGCCTCGGAAAATGTAAAATATAGAGAGAATTATTTAAATACTGAATGATAGCCCCCCCAAAAAAGTAAATGTCCTGGGAGAATTTTTGTAATGGGAGAGAAGGCAAAACCACAAAAACGATGTAGGCCTATAGTGTGTGCAAAAAAAGTTCTTAGGGCAATTTTTGGACCAAAGAGAGATGAACAGACAGGTGAATGGAGAAGACTACATAACAGTGAACTACATGGTCTTTATAGGAAGCCAGATATAATAAGAACAGTTAAGTCTTGTAGACTGCGATGGGCAGGACATCTGGCACGAATGGGGAATGAAAGACGTGCATGGAAGATTCTTGTAGGAAAACCAGAGTGTAAACGCCCAGTCGGTAGACTAAGAATGAGGTAGGAGAATAACATTAGCAATAATTTGAGGGAAGTAGATTATACAGGGAATAATTGGGAAACGGTAGCTCAGGATAGGGGTGTATGGAGAGCTTATGTCCGCGCGGCCATAAACCTACGGGTTCGATAGTGCTAGTGAGTTAGTTAGTGTGTGCCAAAAACGATATAAGAAATAAATCAATTTATCGGTACAGAAAATGTGAATCAGAACTATGTGTGGATGGTGTTACACAATTCTGGGTTATGTGAAACTTACCGTGAACAATTGATTTTCATAATCCATCCACAGTAATTCTGCCCGAATGCAGGTCCTTCACTGCAATCATACCATTTCCATGCTATGCTTGCAGCTTTACTAGGGAATTGTAGGTGTGGTAGCTTCCCGTTGCTTTCCACACCGGTGAAGGATGATGATGATCATGATGATGATAATAAGGATGATGATGATGATGATGGCCATATGATTTCGGGTACCGTTTGGGCCTTAAAGTTTTCCTGACATTTGTATTACAGATGAGGAAAAACCCTATTAAAAACCTCACCCAGAAAAACTGCCCCCGACCGGGGATCGAACCCGGGCCCGCTGCGTGACAAGGCAGCACACTAAGTCGAGACCACAGCGGTGGACATATTCATAATAAGGTAAGAAAATAAACATAATTTAATTACGTTTTATTTATTCAGATTTTTAATATATATCTCAAATATGTTACTAAGTTGAGTTCAAAGTTACAAAGCCAATTCAATTAAATATTTAATGTTATATTGCGTAAGATAAGTGGAACAAATAGATCATAATATTACAATTGACCACAGAATATGAATGAGAACATGAGAAAATTGTGCAAATAATTTTATGTAAATAACTTTGTATATTAAAGCATGCAGTATTACTTTCATTGTGATGGAACATGCTGTAAATAAAATGTTATTAAAAATAGAGAGAATTATAAAAAAATACCTAACACTTGGTTGTTGGCCTATATTATATTGTATAAGGATTATCTGTTAAGCTTACTTTTTACTATTTTTCAGTCGGGCAGTCCTTAATATAAGAGAAGAGGGCACAGGCGGAGAGCCGAAACAAGGAAGAATGAAGAATAGCGAGATATATAATGAAGAGTTACAGCTAGAGTTAAGTTGTTTTTCGATAGTGTTAACTAAGTTATGATGGGAAGGTGATGAATGGGAGCAAGTAGATAAGTGAAACGGTGATCAGGTCGGCAAAGTATTGTGTAAGACGCAGAAATAATGTATCTTTTGCCCCTCTTCCAATCGGAGCCAATACAATATTTCAAATGCTGCAATTGTTTATTCAATGTATGGTTCCAAAATACACCCCAGCAGAACATTGATATTCAGAACTACCTACAATAACAATTTGAAATCTTACGGATGTTGCATATATTATGTGCATAGGCGTTATGAACTCGTTGCCAGTTCAGTCTTCATCCGAATTTGATGCTCGGTTAAAAATAGTAATAATAATCGAAATACACTATACTCAAAGTTGAGACAATTACCTATTTCAATGAACTGATATTCTGAGTAGAAATTGTATCATACATCCACTTTAACATTAGGAAATGCAGCACCTTCTTCTAACGAATTCCGAAGAAATGAACCTATTCAGTTTGTATCGTGAAAATATTTATTTCAAATCTTTATCGATCCTACTTATAGGACACAAGAAATTACATTGACTATTTAACTCATTCCCCAAATGTGAGTCAATGACCAATCACGTTACAATGATTTTTTATTTACAACCAATGATAGTCGTGTTTCGCCTAGAATTTACCAACTAAAGTTTATCATAATAAAGAAAGCACCTCCATTTTAACATTCTGAATAGGTCATAGCATTATTTTGCAGTGACTGACCCACCAAGAAATACGGCTACCAGATTGTATATATAGTGCATGAATGTCAACAGAAAGTGCATGCGATAGATAGTATAAAAACATTTGTAACAATTGATTATACCACAAAAAAAAAAGAAAAAAAGAAAGAAAAACTGTTTGCACTTTCTTAAACGAATTATTTTCCATGAAATGACGTTGCAGAAAAATATAATTGATATATTTACATCATAGGACATCAAAATAATTAATACCTATAACGTTGGTTATAAATTTCTCCACTAGGGTGCATTCTTACAATATTGCGATTCTTTGGCAATAAATAATGTTATGATCTGGTTGCAGTGATGAACAAAGGAAGGAAATGAAGCGTTACCAATCGTTTCTAATTTGTTTTCAAACATCGCCGTTTACATTAAATATATAAATATTTTAAAATAACTATAGTTAAATAATGATTTGTGAGTAAACAGCTTAATTTTATTCGTTAAATAGTCCTAACAAATGCCACTCTTAATTTCCAAATTCTGTAGATAAATTCACTCCTCACTTCGTGAATCTTGAATTTATCGATAATTTGGAAATCACTCGTGGCACTACTTATGACTATTTAACTCATTCCCCAAAATAGGAGTCAACGAGCAATCACTTTTCAATTAATTTTGTTTCACAATCAATGGAAGCCGTGTTTCATCCTAGCGCTTTATCGAATTCTCTTAACCACCTCATGCTTTTGTGATAAAGAAAGATCCTCCTTTTTTTAATATTCTGAACAGGCCAGAGCATTACTTTGCAGTGACTGACTTTCCAAAAAACACAATGTATACAGCAAATAGTGAACAGATTCCTTCGAACTACACATTTGATAATTGTGTATTCAATAAATGTGTTTTTAAATAATGATTTTACTGAGTTGTTTACTAAAAAAATGAATTAATAACCTATAATGTTGGTTATAATATACAGTTTGATGTGTTTAATTTTTTCTCCACTAGGTTGCATTTTAAAATTTTGCGATCCTATTTGGCAATAAATAATATGAAGTTGCAGTGAATAAAGAAAAAGGAAACATATCCACACATTTTTTATTTGTTTTCAAACATCGTCGTTTACATTAAATATATACAAATTTTAAAATACCAGTAACTATATTTAAATAATGTTTTTTGAGTAAATAGCTTAATTGTATTCTTTGAATAGTCCTAACAAATGCCACTTTTGATTTCCAAATCTTCTGGATAAATTCATTAGTCATTTCGTGACGTGAATATCGATGATTTGGAAATCTTTGGTGACATTATTTATACATAAATAAATATATAAATAACCAACTAACTATATATATATATATATATATATATATATATGAGTATATATATATATATATATATATATATATAGATGTTATAACTATTTTTTTGACATTTGGCAGTGAAGGCAAATGTGATATGAAAAGAAAAATGAATGCTTGAGTCGGGATTTGAACCAGAGTCTACACTAAAAGTACAGAGTTTAGAGACTCGGGTTTAAATCCCGACTCAAGCATTCATTTTTCTTTTCATATCATATATACATATATGTATGTGTGTGTGTGTGTGTGTGTGTGTGTTTAACGGTCTTGTGGCAACAATTTTTGCTTTTTGCAAACCAAACTCGAGATATAACAATATATTAAGAACAGTTAGATTTCACTGACCAGGAAAATCGGACCATTTGTAATGGGATTAACCTGAAACAAACATTTAAAAATAGCTCCAGTGTCTTTACAGTATTCGCCTTTTTTCGCGCCAAAACTCGTATGTGCTATTGAAATAAAATGGGAAAAGTATTCTCTAAGAAGCAGTGAAATCGGATCATTAGGATTAGGAGTTATAAAAGAAAGCCAGTATTTAAAAAAATGCTCTAACTGCCGTCAATTTTCTCCCGAATTCTGAAAGTCAATATGAAATTTCTCTGCTCTAGCGCTGTGTAATAAACTTCATAAATTCACGTTGCTGAAGAATTATTTTAGTTAGTTTACTTAGATTCACTGCAACACACCAGTTTACTTTCCACGAAAGTATATAGGAGTTGAAAATCACTACTTTTTTATTAGTTTTTCAAATTCCGAATTTTTAAAACTTTTGTTTGTTTGTCATTTTATGGTTTCAATAAATAACATAAATTGTCAAAATAGGGATAATAAAGGTCAATGTGGCTAAATAGGGAGCATACACTAGAAATTAAATGAAAATGGGAAGTTAAAACCTCGTAATCTTGAATATTTTAAACAATTAAAAACTCATAAACAGATTATTTCGTGTTTTGTGATATTATATTAAAAGGACATTCCCTTTGAAATCTGGTATCACAATGGACATTATCTAAAGAATGAGTTAATTGAAAACACACAAGGCAGAGGCTGTTCTGTAGCTTGCAAACCGTGGGATTTTACAGCTCCGTTATGTGAGGTCACGTTATATTTACGAAGAAGTTTCAACTCGTGAAAATCAGCAGTAAAATACATTCTTCATGACCTCAACTTATAATGACCAATATTTTTCCCCCTCTTTTGTATGTAGTCTATTTGAAATTCTCGTTTTTTTACTGAGCCTAAATGTGTACTGTAGAGATGAAAAATGTGAATTTACTCATGCATGTCCACTCATTTATACTTACCGTGGTAAATTAAACTTCATAAACGTAATGATTAATTAATTTTCATGAAATATTGCAAGTAGATAATACGGGTCACAACCTTCTTCACTTGTACAATAAACAATTTCACCTGCCGATGAAATTCAAGAAAAGGCGAGAAAGAATATACAAAATTGTGAAATAACTTTGATATAAAATACTGGTATCTAAAAGGTCCATAGTTTATAAATTATAACAAATTACTGAAATAAAAAAAATTAAAAATTTGAATAAGCCTTACGATATCTGAACAAAACTCCGCTATGGCCGGTCCCAGCCCGGATGAGAAAGGAGGAGGGGGAGGAGTAACAACCCCGTAAAAAAACCAGGGTTCAGTTGGCTCCGACTGATAGTACTCTGTAAGGGCCCCTAGCCAGGGTTACGGTGAAGACCTCAACGGCAGATTCGGCGCAGAAGGAGTCCTTCATCACGGCGGATCTGGCGGAAGTAGCAACCCTCTAGATGGGGTTAGTACATCCAGAAGCTGGACCTAAAGCTTCGAGGGGCAGCTCCACCAATGGTCTACTCTGCATAGCGTTGGTACCGCGATCAGAGGAAAACATATTACTCGTATTCTTCACAATGGAAACTCGGACGGACTTAACCAAAGAGAGATGTCGGACGTCCTCGGAAGAGATGGTCTTAGATCTATTAGTGAAGACGGAACAGGCAACTCTTGCCTAAACCAGGAAGTGAAGAAGAAGATATCTGAACCACATATATATGTTTTTAATAATTGATGGATTGTCAGAAGATGTTATATTTTTCTAGCCTTCAAAACTTATCTATAATTGGAACATAGCACATTGCTGGTCGAGCCATAGCGTCTCCTTTTCAAGGAGTTATTGATCAAGTTAATTATTTTGTTAGTTACCTTATTTATTCAGAGATGTCACTGATAGCATGCGCTTTATACACCGACCCAATGAGACATCTAAAGGGCAACTAAAGGTATTACTAGGACCTTGAGTCGGTAAATTTTAATGTATTGGTAGTTGTAGTAGGTTCTAGTTATAGGATCTCGCGGTGGGAGTCCTGGGTTCAACTGAATTTTGCCTCGGCTATGAGTTTCCCTTCAGGGGAACATAGGGATTTTCAAGATTGATTATCACTTTTGAAATAATAATCACGAATCTACTTTAAATAAAATGTAACATTTTCCAATATCATTATAATATTTAAATAAAATGTTGGTATTTTATTCACTAATAATTTTATTTTGGTGCTTTCAAAAATTGTACATCGACCTTTCTTGTTATCGGTTAACTTAATGTTGGTTACAAAATGCTAATCTCCATCACCATTATGATGACCAACTGTCCTATATCAAATTACTTAAAAATGTTAATATTTCTAGCTGAAATTAGCTACACATATATTAAAATATATGTGGAGTCAAACGATGCATTTATTATTCAATTGTAGATTATATTAAATGTAATTTCAATAAAATTATAACAGACGGTTTTCATATACGTCTTTCCGCCATTACTTCCATTAGAAGACTCTGTAAATTTAAGAATATCTCATTCCCACAATTCTTCATTTCAAATCATGATATTAAAATCTGATTGGTCCAAACCAGGCTAATAAGTACTAATTGGTTGACTCACCCAGGTTATCCAATCTCTTTTAAAAATTAATGTCAGTTAATATAATTAAACGCCTTTGAAATATTAACTGATTCTATAATTATTTAGAACTACAAAATTATTCGCAACAATAAACTATTCTGTTACAATTTTTATATGACACTACTTAATACCCGGCGTGCGCTGCTACACCTAAATAAATGACGTGTTTTGCATTTAGTTGAATAAGTAAAAGGAAACATAAATATAAATCTATATCGTTATTATTTTTAGATAACCCGAGCTGATTACCCGGCGTTGCCCGGGAATCTACGCATCCCGATATATTAGGCGTAAATGAGTTGAAAGTCAAAATTCGTTGCTTTGAGTATCCATAAAAGAATACCCGCCGTGAGCTGCTATGCTTGCCCGGGAATCTACTTATCCCAATCTTCTTGGCATCAATGAAAGACAAAAATGGTTATTGTGTGTTATCTGTGAAAGATAAACATATGATCTCGCGGAATTTTTTTGTAGAGTTTTTTTTGAGATATTCAATTCTGTGTACAATAATTTGGTGTAAGCTTATTTGTTATGGTTTAGGCAGCGTAAGCCATTTAAGGGTAAAAAAAAGGAACTTTTTCACGTTTTCCACTACAAAGAGTGTTTTTAAGGGTGTAGGAGTTGAGTATCTCAACTCTCTTATAGCCTCTGTTCATCCCTCGAATCTTCTGAACATTTTGCAAAAAACCCTATCACAATCGGATCAACGAACAAAGAAACAAAGAAACAAACATTCATTTTTATACATTACATAAAAATATGAATTTCTTAATATTCAAACTACAATAAATTTTAGATCATTTCCATTTAATATAAGAATTAAAATAATAAAATATATACGTATAATAAATAAATAAATAAAGTAACCCTTATTATTATTATTAAATCTGGGTAAAATATCTGGCTTAAATTTTGCATACAGGCAGCTATATTCAGGCTAAAGAATCTTTTACGAGCCTGAAAATCATCAGACTCGGGATCCATGGCTTAAAGTCCCTCCCGGAGGACTTGCTCATTTGATTTTTCCGTCCTAAAAAATCCATCGACCCCGGCCGGGTTTGAACCCATGACCCTCAAAGTCTCTATTTATTCTTGTATTAGCCGTGTATTTTATTTAATGAATTTACTATATATATGGTAAATTGAGTTAAATCATGGTTAATGTTATTCTCGCACCTTGGTCTGCCTACTGTGCACTTTCACTTTGGTTTTCCTACAAGGACATCCATGCACTCACACATGATAATTATTAGGTACTAAGAATTCTCAACCACGTCAATAAGAACACACACACACACACACACACACATATATATATATATATATATATATATATAACTAACTCACTGGCACTATCGAACCATAAGTTCAGGGTCGCGCGGACATGAGCTCTACATACATCCCTATCCTGAGCTAATGTTTTCCAAACATCTACTGTATAATCTACTTCCCTCAAATCATGGTTAATATTATTCTCGCACCTTATTCTTGGCCTGCCTGCTGGGAGCTTTTCCTTTGGATTTTCTACAAGGGCTTCCGTGTATACACATACATTACATATGTTTTTAAATATCAGGATTATTTGGCCTTGTGCACCGTTTTCTGCACCACCTAGCGTGTTTATAATTAAGCCTACAACTTGAACATGCAATTGTTCCAAGATGTCACGTTCTCTTTTTGACCATGTAGATTTCTTACTGATTAATTTTATAGTTACACGATGTTCCAAATCTGAAATTGTACAATAATATTAAGAAAATACCATTTTTGAAATGCATTTCTTGTAAAAATACATGTTTCTGATTCACTATACAAAATATCTCTTTTCATTACATTTAAAGGAAACTTCATATTTTACAATTAGTTTGAAACTTTTAAGATAACCGTCTACCAGTTTGATGAACACGGCAGTTATACTGGATTCGTTGGTCGTTCAGTGCTCTCTCTCTCTCTCTCGCTCTCTCTCTCTCTCCTCTCTCTCTCTCTCTATATATATATATATATATATATATATATATATATGTCCACCGCTATGGTCTCGGGGTAGCGTGCTGCCTTGTCACGCAGCGGGCCCGGGTTCGATCCCCGGTTGGGACAGTTTTTCTAGGTGAGGTTTTTATCGGGGTTTTTCCTCACCTGTAAGACAAATGTCAGAAAAACTTTAAGGCCCAAACGGTCCCCGAAATCATATGGCCATCGCAATCATCATCATTCATATTCGGTTAAGCTTAGGATTAGGCACACTCCTGGCGCACCATTATCAATCATCATCATCCATCATATCATCGCGGCAACGTAACCCCGCCTTCCAGGCGCCCCAACCTCAGAAGTGGGTTACAAGTATGCCATGCCAGGAGATAAACCAGGAATGTCGAAAGACAAACCTGGGGCATTTGAAATATATATATATATATATATATATATATATATGGTGTTGCAGAATGAATGTTACAGAGACTTCTAGGAGTTGTAGAGGGGAGTTAGTAGATAAAGTTTTGATGAGGATATTATGTCCGGACACGTACCAATTCGATGTAAAATACGTTTGAATATCGAAACACAATGGGCTGATATCGTGTGTCTTGTGTTTCAGAATAAGTATTACTAACAGACTTCTAGGAATTGTAATACCCCTGTCGAGTCGGAGGAATTCTGGCGGCAGCAGAAATTATTGAGCACACGTCAGGTCTGTAGGGGCGTGTGTATGAAAACACGAGTCGCAGGTACACTATGTGCAACGAACAGCAGGGTAGCTACGTGGAAACACACTTATAGTATACAACCCCTAGAAGTCTGTAATACTCATTCTGAAACTCAAGGTGAACGATATCAGCTCATTATGTTTCGATCTTCAAACCCATTTTACATCGAAATGGTACATTTCCGGACATGGGTTCCTTACCAAAACTTTATCTATTAAGTCCCCTCTACAAACCCATGAAGTCTGTAATACTTATTCCGAAACATCCTGTATACTAAGTCCCCTCTACAAACCCATGAAGTCTGTAATACTTATTCCGAAACATCCTGTATATTGTTGTTCTCATTGGTCCTCTTATAAAGTCGATGATAATTCCGATTCATTCGTGACAAATATTGTCGTAAAAACAATAATTCTGTAATAAGTTAACAAATGTCAATAATTTATTTCTTTACTACAGTGGATTGCGATAAGTATATTTACTCAGTTTTAAGATACTTTGTTGTACTTGCAAAGTTGCTAATATGTTTGTTTTATTTGTGGATTAATTAGTTTTAATTTGTATTTTTTATTTGGAAATTTTTAATTTAGCTGAAAATAATTAAACATACTTAAACCTAAATATCTTCATCCTCATCATCCTTCCATGTGCTAATCCTACAAGAACTGTCAGGAATTATTAGTGTTCTCGAGCCATATCTTCTGCGGACTGCCCAATGATCTCTTACTATGTGACGTCTTTAGGTATCCTTGTCTAGGCATCCTCTGAAGGTGTTCCTGAAAATGTATTTATTATTAATGAATGTAGTTTGAGATTATATGACACAGATCATTCAGTACATATTCATTAGTTTTGCGATTCCATTTATGAAGCCTGTAATTAAGTGCATACCTCAATCTCACTTTCTCTCATCCTTCTCACATCTTACCTTCCCAGAGAAAACCCTTCACTTCTGTAAGTTACGATAGACCTTCCCCAACTGAAAAAATAGATTTATCGTATGCACTAATGCTTTACATATTTCATGATTGTATTTTTATCTAATATATAAAGATGAACGTTTGTTTGTTTAATTAATCAATTGAATTGGTCTTTATTTCCTGAAAATCCATAACTTATTTAATTAAATAAAAATAAAATTTACAGTTTTATGTGAGTTTTATATTTGTTTGTTTGTTCTTACTTTATGCGCGGTCATACCGTTGATCTGATTGTGATGGGGTTTTTGCTAAATGTTCAGGAGATTTCCGGGATGAACATATAAGAGAGTTGAGATACTCAACTCCTACACCCTTAAAAACACCCTTTGTAGTGAAAAAGTCCCTTTTTTTACCCTTAAATGGCTTACGCTGCCTAAACCATAACAAATACACAACATTAATGAACACAGAATTGAATATCTAAAAAACCTCTACAAAAACGCGACAGCATATGTTTATCTTTTGCAGATAACACGCAATAGCCATTTTTGTCTTTCGTTGATGCCAAGGAGATCGGGATAAGTAGATTACCGGGCAAGCATGTGCTGCCATACCATTCATCCGATTGTCATGGGACTTTTTGCAAAATGTTCAGGATTTTCCTGGGAAGGTTTTAGGTTATAAGAGAGTTTTAATGCTCAAATAGATATGTATGCTTTCTTTTCCTGAAGGCCTTTCAGAATATCTATTCCAACATCAGCAGGTATAGTTCTTAGTTACATTGGTTGATGACGTTGGTCTTGATGAAGTGTTGTTCGTACTAAAGTGTTCTTTCTGACGATAACGTACAGCGGGTTGTTTAGTCGGGGAGTGTTTTTATTAATTAACAGCTTGTTATCTGTCTCTTTGGTAATTTAAATGTCTTCTAATATGTTTATTCTTGTTGGATTTAGCAAGCAATTTATAGGCAGCTATACTATAATGTTATATGACGTTATTTAACAAGGGAACTCTCAACCATTGCATGCCGAAACCTACCTTGAAATTTCTTGCATATAAGCTTTGTGATATACCAAGGCCGTGTCCAAAAAATCTCCCTTTTTTAACCGCAAGGCACTAAACCCCAGGGCCAAATCTCTCATTTAAACATTAGGGAAGTAACACAGCTCCTCAATTGGTAGATTGGATAACCCTCATTACCTGTCGTGCGCGACCCGTCCCGCCTCAGTCTACTCTTATTCAGGCAGGGATTGCCATTGTTCGATTCTGGGTTCGATTTCTGTGGCTTATAGTTAAAAAGACAGATACACTTTTGGACGACGGCCGTGGTACATTACAACGTTTCTGTAGAAGAAATTCAAAGTAGGTTTCGGCATCAATGGTTGACAGATCCTTTGTTAGTACAAAAAAAGATAAACTTTACACGAAAAAAAAAAGTTCAATTTTCTTGGCGACAGAAATGGATGGATTATGGAGAAGTATGAGAATATCCAGGCTACAACATATACGAAATACATATATCAGACAAGAAATGGATAACAAAGAGAGCTCTACAGTGGTATGGACATGAACAACAGATGTCGGAAGACCAGTGGCCTAAACAGGTGTTGGATTGGATGGTACCAGGCAGAAGGAAGAGGGGGAGAAGTAGAAGAGCATGGTATGAGGGAATATATGATGCCATGATGAAGAGGGGTATGGAAGATGGTCAAGGGGAAGATGGGAATCTCTGGAAAGCAGGAATCAAAGGCAAACTGCTGTAAAGTGGAAAGCCTGTATTAAGTTAAGTAATTTTCTAAGAGTTGAGGGAGGATACGTAACAATACCTCACCTGGAAACTCGACTTCACCTTCAGTTTAATGTTCATAACCTACATTTTTGTAAACTTATATATTTTACATAATGACTGTGGATTGATTAAAGTGAATTCACGAAACACACATTAGTATTTTTCGTGATCTTAATATTAAAGTATTCATTATGCACGCAGTTTACATATTTCACAAAATGCTATTTTCGTAATTTTGTATACAGGCTAAGTGTACACAATACAAATAGGTTAGATGCATATTGCAATCCAGTAGGAGTTTTATTTTTTCAATTCAAGATTCTGTTTCTGTTTCTCGTAAAAAAAAAAGCCTTACTCCACATGGAGATAATAGAGTTGCAGGAAAACACTACCTTTCAAACGTATAAAACTGCATCCGGAGTAAACATGTCCAAAAAAATATGAAAATTGTAAAAAAAAAAAAAAAGCCATACAAACATACTATGTTTGGCTCCACATACGTTAGTGAAATTTTATTTTCAAAAATGAATTTTTTAAAAAACACATATCGATCAAGATTAACGGTCGCCCATCTTGAAGACACTCTTCGCGTAAGCTGCTCACCGCGTGAACTTAACTTTAAAAAACTGGCTCAAGATCGCAAATGTAATTTCCACCATTGATGTTTAGTACAAATGTGCCTATTTATTGTATTTCATATAATTAGTAAGTGAAAATGAAAATAAAAACCTAGGAACCCGATAAAATGTTTCCAAAGTATCCGAACTTCACCTGAAATTACTTGCCGACCCCTGGCTTATACGCTTGACTCTCACTGCCGGGGTCTCTATTTCGCGGTCAATTACATGCACCATCCTGAAAAAGAGTTTCTTATTAATCTCTTTTTTTTTACAGGTTGTCTTTTATGACATTTCTGACCTTCGCCCCTGCAATTGGCGGAATTATAATCCATTTCTTAGATTGGGGCACCTGGAAGACGGAGTTACGTTACTCCTACGATATGAAGGGCGATAAATGATAATGAAGCGCCAAGAGAATCCTTAACCTAAATTCCCTTTAAGGAAAAATCCAATGCCACTGCCAGGTTGTCTTTTATGACAACTCTGGCTTTCTCCCCTGGCATCGGCGGAATTTTAATCCATTTCTTAGTTTGGGGTACCTGGAAGACGAAGTTACGTTATCCCGATGATATTATGGGTGATGAATGATAATGAAGTGCCAGGAGAGTCCTTTGTAAACTTAATCTAAATTCTAGACCATGGACATCTACAGCAATAGTTCACTTTAAGGAAAAAGTCCTTTGGTTTGACCGGGAATCAAACCTGAGACCTCGTGAACTGTAATCAGAAACGTTGACCATCAGCCCATGATGATCGTCTTTTGTATTAATATAGGGAAGTTCGGGTAATGTGAACCCTTCTGTTTGAGTGGACCTTGTTAATATCTTCTTTAATTGGTGCTGCCCATGAACAGAAAATATTTTAACTTCTTCCCCTCATCAAGGGGTTCAAGGACAGTTTATTTTATTCTTTGTGCGAAGAACGGTTTATTTGTGATATTTATGAAAATGGCCACTTTAAAAGTTTTTCAAACTAGGAATCAATTCTTAATTTCTGCTAATGAATATTACAAATGTTGAAAAAACTCCTAAATATATTATATTATGTAGATGTTGTTTTAAAATACCTTTGGTTTGATATTATGTGACATGGTGGCTGTAAAAAATAATTAAACATAACAAAGGAATTCGGTTAATGTGGACCCTCTGAGTCCACTTTACACGAATACGTATATTTTATCAATGAGGATGCTATCTGTAAAAGCAATTCACTTAATTAATTTTATTTAATATCCTTGTAATTTTACTAAACCCAAAGACCGTCGCCTTCTGCAGTTGAATGACGTGTGAATGTTATAATCAACAATAATCTTTCAAAACATTAAGTACGTAAATATCAACGCTTTTTATTTATGATCAGTCGTAAATATTTTCAGATTAATCTGTGCCTGTCTGTATAAATTAATATATTAAATAAACTTAAAATAGACTAAAAGCTAAGGTGAACTCTGGGTCCACTTTATCCGAATAAAGAGGTTGAAGTGGACCTTTCTTGAAATGTAAAACAGTTTAAAAATTATGAACATGTTTCCATATTTGAATAAAATAACAATGATATTTCATAGTTACAACACTAATGATAATCACTGTAATTAAAACAATTCAAATCCCTTAATTAAAAGAAGAAAAACAACAAATTCAAAACAGGGTTCAAAATTACCCTAAATTTCACTATAGAAAGTGTATTTCAACAAATACACCCTGGCAAAGTGCTTTAGTGAATCATGCATTGGCAAAGAGTTACGGGACGGCCATTAGTCGAGCCCATTAAAAATAAATAACATGGAATTTTGATTATTGTAGGCCACAGGTGCAAACACGTGACGTAATTGGGTATTTACGATATGCAGCCGCTCCATGTTCAGAAATCCAGCTTTATCGGTTGGTCCAGTAGGTAGGCCAAGAATGAAGCGGGGAAAATAACATTAACCATGATTTGTGGGAGGTAATTTTACAGATAATGATTGGAAAATATTAGTTCAGGATAGGGATGTATGGAGAGCTTACGACCTCGTGGCTATGGGTTCGATAATGTCAGTGTGTTAGTTAGTTAATCAGTTTTATAGATTGAGGATTCCAAAAGCTGTCCACATATTATGCCATCCCTATGTTAGCTAGATTCTAATCCAGCTCTATAATTACCACACGTGAATGTGAGGCCAGGTATCCTAAACTTATTGTGTAATACATTTTTTAGTCATAAATGTCTGAATGATATTCATGTTTTCTAGTTGTTTTCTAATGCAATAATTATCATAAGTAATGCCACGAGTGATTTCCAAATTTATCTAGAAGATTAGGAAATCAAGAGTGGTATTTGTTAGGATTATTTAATGAATAAAAGCTGTTTATTCACAAATAATTATTTAAATATAGTTATTTTAAAATATTTATATATTTAATGTAAACGGCGATGTTTGAAAACAAATAAGATATGTTTGGTTATGTTTCAATTGTTCATCACTGCAACTTGATCATACTATTTATTGCTAAATAGGATCGCAATATTGTAAGAATGCACCTAGTGGAGAAAAAATTAAACACGTCAAACTCTATATTATAACCAACATTATACGTAGGTTATTAATTCATTTTTCGGAAACAACTCAGTAAAATCAGTATTTAAAAACACAATTATTCAACACACAATTTTCAAATGTGTAGGTCGAAGGAATCTGTTCATTATTTTCTATATTCAACGTATTTGTTAGAAAGTCAGTCACTGCAAAATAATGCTCTGACCTGTTTGAGAATATTAAAACGGAGGAGCTTTGTTTATTTTGGTAAACAAAATCCGATAATTATCGAGGTGAAATACGACTGTGATTGGTTGTAAAACAAAATTCATTGAAACGTGGTTGGTCATTGACTCCCATTTGGGGCATGAGTTAAATATTCATTAAAAACAAATTAAATTAGATTATTTATATTCATTTGTACATCTATAGTCACCGCTGTGGTCTCGAGGTAGCGTGCTGCCTTGTCACGCAGCGGGCCCGGTCGGGACAGGCTCCTGGGTGAGGTTTTTTCGGGATTTTTGCTGACCTGTAAGACAAATGTCAGGAAGCTTAGGCCCCAACGGTCCCCGAAAATCATCCGGCCATCAACAACATCCTTCACCGGTGTGGAAAGCAACGGGAAGCTACCATACCTATAATTCCCTAGTAAAGCTGCAAAAATAACATGAACATGCTATGATTGCAGTGAAAGACCTGTCTGACTATGGATGGATGGATGTACATCTGTTTGCTATGAGTTATTTGTTATTTAATTTGAGAACGATTTGTTCGATGTTAATAATTTATATGGACGACATTTCGAATGCATATAATATAACTTACATCACTAACTAATCAGATCGTGACCATTAGTTGTTATTTAGGTCTACTATTACCTTAAGGTGAATGCAAAATAGTGCATGGTTTCAGCCCATCGAATTTAGTTTCCATGGGGACGAGAAACGCTAGTGCTGCTTTACCACTAAGTGGGATGTTCCTAGGCGTAACCAGTTGCACGTTTGACGGCGATCATTCGGCCATCTGGGAGAGCGGACATACTGTACTATATGCTCAATGGCACATGCTTTACTTCCAATCCTAAACGTTCCTACTATTGCCAAATTTATCCTGCTCCATATCTATAGAGTTTAACATATCAATTTAATGATCAACTTTTATAAGATTCATGATATGTTCCGTTTAGGTATTATTCAAAATTAAAATATAAAATTATGGAATATTCAGCGTAGTTAGGTATTATTTTGTGTTTTAAACATTCCTTATTGAAGATCTTCAGTGAAACACCAGTTTTGAATCTTGCCGACGATGGGACTAGTCCCGAAAGTACTACAGTTAAATAACTAATAAAGTTGAGGAGACGGACCTTTCAGGTGAATATTCCATAATTTTATATTTCAATTTAATGATGCTAACATGCAGATATATATTTTAAATAAAACTTTATTTTATAGCAAATTAATATGATTAATAGCTTCATATGATCACTTAACTATTGTACAACTTGCATAACGCCTTTTGTAATTTTTATTTTTTAAGTAAAAAACTGTCTGAAACGATAGCACCTCAAAACATAGCATTTTAGCATTTATGAAAGCTGTTTGTCTAGAAAATATACCCCACTGTCAATATTATGTAGGATTTTATAGTGCAAGATAAGAAATGTAGAGTGGCACGTTGCAAGGTCTCAATTAGTCAATTCCGCAGGGCTCAGAACAGTACGACCTTATCTGTCGTGAAATAATCCATTTACTTTAGAAGCAGCAGTAATAATATTGTTTTATTCAACTATATTTCTTAATATTGTAGAATATTTCAGTCCAGTTCAAACCTAGGGATTAAATTATTATAAGATATTTAAAATATATACCTGTTTGCAAGTGCCGTCGTCCTCAACTCTGTTAAAATATTTTATTTAAAATTTTATCAGGAGGCCTTTCGGAAGTTAACTTCCATGATCAGCAGTATGAGTGTCTGCTACTAGATGTTGTTGTTTACGACGTTGTAGACTTGAAGTGTCATTAGTAGCAACTGACTTGTATTTGATGATCTCGTATAATGGGTTGAACCACTGGGGTGTGTTTTCATTGAGTAGTAAGGTTTGTTTATTTCTTTTATAATTTCAAGATTTTCAAATATATTTATCTTTGCGAGTAGTGTTTCTTTGTGAACTATCGTCCATTGTGTCCATTCGGTGACCAGCGTTAATGGTATGTTTGGCATAGCTTCATTTACCACCCGCGCACATAAAATATTTGGGGTGTTCCTTATGTCTTATGTAAAAGTTTCTATTTGTCCTGCCAATATAAAACTTATTACAATCTTTACATGTTAGTTTATAAACTCCCTTATTAAACTTTTTGTGTTCTTCTATGTCATTATATATTATGTTTAATTTATTTTTGATTTTCTAAGCTTTATTTATGTTTTTTATTTAATTTTTCAAAGTTCTAGCTAGTTTTGTGGTTTCATTGCCTGCGTACGTTAATTTTATCCATGTCTTATTATTAACAGATTCCCTTTCAAGTTTTGTCATTATTTATGTTATTTTTTTTCTTGTTTTTTTTACAAGTTTATCTATGATTTGTTAGTTGAAACCGTTGCTTTTTGCCAGGATTTTAATATACGGTATAATTATGTTTTTATACAGTTGAGGACGACGGCACTTCAAGAATCAAGAACGGACGTTCAATCAAGAACGAACGAACAAATCTGCACAGAATGCGGCTTTTTTAAGGCGGCTACTGTGCAGTTCTGTCGACACTATAAATTTTGTCTACATGGGTACGAAGGCCGAGCCCATTAACCCCATGTGAATAAATTTCGAAGTATTAATACTTTGAATAGTTTAAATAAATAAATATAATATTGTGTAGTATGCGTGAATCATTCTTTCCGCGGCTGTGTCCAGTAGCATGTTTGGGCTCCGTGCGATTGGCTCCTGTGTGACCTAATTAGGTTTATTTATTGATCAATTTGTTATTAATTTATGAATATTGCTCTATTTATACATTGAGCATGATGTTTTGAGGGAAATTTTGCTTTATCATTGATATCTAATTGGTGTGTTTTTTTCCTAATTATATCTCATTGCACTGGTGTGGGTAACCATTCGTGAAAAGTGTGATTTATTTCTAAGATTTTTTGCGAATGTATCTGATTTTTGATGAATATTTTAATTTGATACGTTTAAATATAATTATATGTATGTTTTAATGTATGTTCTTGTTACTTCTTTGGCTATTTTGAGCTTATAAAGAAAGCTTTACGAAAGCCTCAGAATTAGTGCATTTAGGCACTGCCAACAGGTACATATTTTAATGTTCATCTTATCACTATTCACCTTAACGGAATTGGATATGAATTTTATTAGTATTGGGATTAAAGTAGCCTTACAGACGGTTGTGTTCAAAAAGTAAAGATAGATTTGCTGTAAATTTAAAAGCATTTATGATCATAGTTATTTTACGAGTGGTATACCTAAAGAAAGATGAAATCGTATGTAAACCAGGGCCCACCTACACACTCAGCATATTAGAAGCTTGTATGAGACAAGCTAGGTTTGTATTTGATAAAAGTCGGTTTCGCATAATAGAGAGGATAGTCCACGTTATTTCAGTCATACTCAGGGTGTTCCTTTCTCTCGGATAAAAAAAGAATATATAGGCCTATCTATCGTCTTCGGATGAACTCACTAATCTTGCCAATGTTGTCATATCGAAATAAACTTTTCAATTTTGACGAAGTGGTAATATAGTAAGGGTCCATAAATATATATATTCAGATGCGAATTCCAAATGCAAGACACTGAAATGAAGACAGGACTATTTTATAGTATGGCTAATCGACAGAAACAGTTGAACAACCGCACATGCTAAGTGTTACCTCCTGCAATCATTCCTACCTGGAACAAGAGGTGCCAAGCCCTGGCATTAAAATTTCACTTTTTTTTAAAGAGATTGGTGACTCGATTTTGATTATTTACATTTAAAACGGAAGCTAATTTCTTGTTCCTTGGCTCAAATTACTACAGAGATCCTGTTATAAAAATTTCAACCTAGATTTCGTTTTGAGAACATTGCTTGATTCCTTGTTATATCCAGAGAGGAGCATGATACCAACTATATCAATATGTTTGAATGCCTTCAGCTCCACGTGGAGTTAATTAACCGAGCTAATTAAAACCCACATTTCCTTACAAATGTCAGAGAGTGACAAATAGTTAGCTCATCGCCTCAAAGAGGCAGGTAGGAGAAAACATGACATTACATGGATGGGAAATACCGATTAAAGTTTACTCAGAGGCTCTAATTTAGGTTTGAGTTACTTTTACGAACCTGAAAATCTTCTGATTACACTACCCACGGATTAAAGTCCCATCCGAAAGAATTATCCCTTAGAATTTTCTGTCCTTAAAAAATCCATCGACCCCGCTCGGGTTTGAACGCGTTACACTCGGGACCAGAGACAAGGAACTTAACGTCGGACCATCGTAGCTGATTGATCTTGGATGAGCATTCATCCTTATCACGTGTCATTACCAAGTGCAAGATTTAATTTGCTATTCCAAGGATAATGTCTGCGGTTTAAGTAAAAACATTGCGAATGATGGAGTTGGCGAAATTATCGTACGATAGGGATGAACAATGGACTATAATTTTGCTGAGTTAATTGTATATGGACTGTACTCACGTTGCCTCAGCTACAGCTCCACGTTTCTCATTATTCCTCGTTATCTGTATTTAAATCAAGTCATCCCCCACCTCTTCTCTTTTTAAATTCCTAGCATCAGTTAACATCCAATCCAATGCTACATTCTAGTCAGTAATTTCTTTGTTTCGCGTTCGTTCAGATAATAATCAGACTCTTTATTTGCAGGGTGGAGGGTGGTGTTCTACATCAATGTGGCGTCCTACATCAACTTGACTTATTAACTTTTTCAATCTATTAATTAATATCAGGATATATCAAATATTTAAATTGGACGCAACAAACATATGTCAATAGAAAACAAAACCCGCATATTCAAAACGATAGTTCGACCAGTTATCGTATATAGAGCAGGAACTAGGGCTGATACAATAAAAACTAAACAAATAATAAGCACATGTGAAATGAAGATCTTAAGAACTATTAAGGGGAAAACATTATTTGATAAGGTGCACAACACAGAAATTAGGGATAAATGTCATTTTCAAGACATAACCAAATTCATTATAGATAGACGAAAATATTAGAAGGGTCATATAGAAAGAATGGAAGACAACCGATTTGCAAAAAGAGCTAAAGAAGATAGACGAATGGACGGGAGAAGAATAAGAGGAAGACCAGCCAAGAGATGGTTAGACAGTGAATACATATCCAATACGTTTTCCTCCGAGGAGTGATTTTGGAAATAAACAGGATGAAAATCCTACAAATTATGGTTAAGAAGAAGAACAAGAAGAATCTATTAATTCAATTCATTCAGCAATTTTTATTTTCCTATTTAAAGAAGGTTGAGTCATTTAGTTTACAGGCGCGTTGCTTTGTGGTTAGGTAGATCTATTTTGCACGCATAAGTATTTAGCATATCAAGCGGCGTTGTCACGTTTTATTCACTAGAATACATTTTTACCATCTAAAAATACTACAAAAGACAAAATTCGCAACGCTGTTACTATAATTTTATCCATATGGAGTAGACGTAGAAACATCATTTAAAAATGCGAAGACATTATTGGCAGAGAACTGTTCTCAGTTTTGGTGATTGGAGCGGCATCTTAGAAGCATCTAACAGCTCCCCGGATCTATCTGACAGTAACAATGTTTTTTTAAACCAGAGGGAACAGTTCCTTTGATGCCACCTGTAAACTAAATGACTGAGCCAACTATTCGATAATGTCCTCTTTAAATGAGAAAACTCTGTCACATTAATAATTGAATTCCTCAGGGAGTCGATTTTACTGATTTAGGGAATATTTGTTTATTTTTAATTATAACGTATATATCCAGTTAAGTCGCGAGAAAAATCATGGTCAACTTAAAGGGAATTTTTATTAAGTATTTTCTTTACGTTACAGTAGTTATCCTTCAGCCCAATTGAAGCGGGATGGTTCCTAGAATTAATTTGGTTATTATTTGGGACCAACAGTTAAGTCTCATAGACTGCGATGGGCAGGACATGTTGCGCGTATGGGGAATGAAAGACGTGCATGGAAACTTCTTGTAGGAAAGCCAGAAGGAAAACGCCCAGTTGGTAGACCAAGAATGAGGTGGGAGAACAACATTAACTATGATTTGAGGGAAGTAGATTATACAGGGTTCGATAGTGCCAGTGTGTAAGTAAGTAAGTATTATTTAGGACCACACAATAAGCTTTTGTTATACAGTGATTAACGGTAACTCAAGGGTTGGCAGGTATATGTACCTAGCGAAGTGAAACTAATGTTTATTATAAAAGTGTAAATATGATTGACGTGTTGAATATGTCCAAAATTGTAAAACAAATTTTGTTAAAAGGAATACTTGAGCCAATTTAAAACGTCCTTGGAAAATTAATATAAAAGGCCAAGAAATTTTATTGTTAACACAGTGTGGTTGGTCGTTCTCATACGATCACACAGTGTGTGGTCTGTTGTGCTCATACGAACTGTGTGGTTAGTAGCTCATACACACACGGAGTGTGGCTGGTGGCCCATACGAGTACATACAGTGTGGCCAGTGACTACCTTGCGAAAACAGAGTGGGCTAGTTTATCATATTACAAGTATTCAGAGGAGCCTGTTTGCTCCCATATTATTGCATAAAAGTTAGAATCAATTTATTGTACGTAAATATACTAGATTTGCTCAAGTACCCTTCAAGACATATTAATTCATTGTGTATTGTGTTGTATATAAGAGGTTCACAGAATAAACCCGTTTTAATTAACTACACTACTCATTGTTACTGATCATCGAATTTCTTGTCCTTTACATCGGTAGAACCCAGAAATAGCTTAATCTAAAACACGCCCTGTAGAGACACTCGTGCTATTTCCGGCTGCACAATGTAGGCTATTTCATGCCACCACAGATTTCTATCCTCAGCATATTCTTTTTTGAAGTCCTTGTTGATCATGTGTAAAGCAATTTTTAAATGTATATTTTCAGGTAACCTCCAAGTCATAATGGTCGGATTTACCTGATTTAATTTAGATAACATTATGCGAATTCCGTTGCGAAAAATTCAAAATTGCAGCCGTTAGAGCGATTTTTGAATTTTCGCTTCAGGTTAACCTCCATTCCTAATTTTCCGAATTTGCCCGTTAACAAACTCAACCTTAATCTTTAATTTATTGCTTTAAAATATTAAAAGATTCCGATTAAAGATTAAAAGCCTGCGAGTCTACGACAAGGGAACACCACCTAGAAACACTCACCACTGAAGATGCCCTTCGCAGCTGAGGGAGAAACGTCTGGAAGAAACACCAGGTATAGACCACGGCCACATAGCCCGGAATCTTTTAATATTATGATTATCGGCCGTGAAAGCTCGCATTCCACAATTACTGTTTTATGTCAAGTTTGGTGCAAAAAAAATTACGGCCGCTACAGCGTTAAGAGTTGTACACCGTGTTACACTAATAAGTATAATAAAATTAATAGTTATAATTTCAAAACTATTCATTTAAAATGGAGAGATTTTAATTATATGTTATTTTTAATTTTAGATACGTAACGCTTGTAATTTTTTTATAGTTCTTTCATGAGAATAGATTCACAAGCTTCATTCCTTCGGAATTCTCTGTAAAAGAAAAAAAAAACTTTGCAAGGTCTCTTGAAAATCAAAGAGAGGTGAACAAATAAGTGAATGAAGCAGACTGTATAACAATGAGCTGTACAAAACCAAATGTTCAATATGTGATACGTGGGTCGACCTCTGTGGTCTCGAAGTAGCGTGCTGCCTTGTCACGCAGCGGGCGCGGGTCAATCCCTGGTCTGGACTGTTTCCTCGGTGATGTTTTTATCGGGGTTTTTCCTTACCTGTAAGACAAATATCAGGAAACTTTAAGGCCCAATTGGTCCCCGAATATCTATGGCCATCGCAATCATCATCATCATTCATATTCATCTTAGATTAAGTTTAGGATTAAGGATTCTCCTGGAGCACCACTATCATCATAATCACCCATCATATAATCGGGGCAACGTAACCCAGCCTTCCAAGCGCCCCAACTTCAGGAGTGGGTTACAAATACGCCAATGCCAGGAGATAACACCAGAAATGTCCAAACAAAGGACAACCTGAAGCATTAAAATAATATATGTGATACGTGGCCTTCACTTCAAACATCAAGACGATAATCTGTTGTAAAATGATCATGTAAGATGGATCGGAAAAGGATCACCATACGTCACATGGCCTGCCATATCACCAGACCTAATACCATCATTTTTTTTTTCCTGTGGTGGTCTGTTAAGGGCCATATATATATGCGACCCCAGTACGTAAGGTACGTGATATTTAGATATATGAAATAATATAGGCTGTTGTCAACAATGTAACACTACAGATGCTTCATAACAAATGGTCCAAGGTTGAATATCAATTGGACATTTCCAGTACCATTAGGTAACCACGTGCAGGTTTATAAAACTGACTAACTGACTGGCATTATCGAACCTATAGGTTTATTGCCACCCGCTGACATAATCTCTCCATACATCCCTATATTGTGATGTTTTCCAATCATTCTCTGTATAATCTACTTTCGTCAAATTATGGTTCATGTTATTCTCCCTCCTCATTCCTGGTCTACCAACTCTCTTGTTTTCCTACAAGAAGCTTCCATGCACGTATTTCATTCCCCAATCGTGCCTCATATCTTACCCATCGCAGTCTGCGAGACTTAACTGTTCTTATTATATCTGGCTTCCTATATAGACAATGTAGTTCACTGTTATGCAAAGTAATTTACATTCACGTGTCTGTTAATCTCTCTTTGGTCCAAGCATTTTCCTAAGAACTTTATTCTCAAATATGCGCAATCTCCTTTCCTCCCTTAAAGTAAGAATTAAAGTTTTATATATTTTCATTTTGCGTTTTTTAAAGGAGTTGGGATGACAAGAGTCTCTGTAATCCATAATAGCATGCATTCCTAGTATTTGAGTCTATGTTTAATTTCTTTATGCATCTCATTCCTAGTCAAAAAAAGTTTTCATTCTTTCCAGCATTGGTTTCATCTTTAGATTTGTATTAGTTCACAAGTAATAGCTATTTATTTTATTTACAGGGTTCCACAAAACACCTTTAGGGTTCGAACACGTGTAACTTTCGTTTAATTAAACTTGAAACTATTACCAATGTAAAGAGAAACTCAAAACGTTGGTTATTACAGCATCTTACAAATATACAATGTGAGCTCCTTGTGCAATACGTCACACATGAAGCCTCAAGACTATTTCCGCCCGAATACGTTGTAACATATGATGGTCAACTGATGTGATGGATGCGTGCTCTTTGACCAAGGTCGGTCTATGGAAGGGGTGGCTTGTACACAAGATCTTTAACATACTCCACAAAACAAAAAGTCAAGGGGTGTCAGATCTGGTGAACGTGGAGGCCAACGAAGAAGTTCTCTATCGTCATTACCAGCAAGGTCAATCCATCTGTTCGGTAGTCTGACATTGAAATGCAGTCTGATTATACAGGAGACGATTGGAGAACATTACCTCTGAATAGGAATGTATAGAGAGCTAATGTCCGCAGGATCATGAACCTATGCCTGTGAATTGGTTTAGTGAGGCCTACAATACCGGTAGCAACACAGCGAATGAAACAATCGTCCTATTTATGTTATTACATTTATTTTTGTATAATGGTCGTTAAAGTGAAATGTTGATTAGAATTTATATGAACTTTCTTCTTCCGTGTTTTGAACGTTTGTGTTGTCTAGGAAGTGGTATATATAGTACTGATCAGTGATGACAAATCCTACTAATCTCTCAGCATCATTGTCTAAAATACGTGAGGGTCATTCCATTCCATCGTAACGAACGCCAAAGTTCATCCCGTATACTTGATAAATTTCTCGTGTGGTGACAGGGATTAAACAAGTTCCACTATAGTAAATGCTATTGGAGGCAATTGAAATGAATATGGGGAAAATAAATAATGGAGACCTGGTCTCCAGGTTCCAGATTGGGGGTTGGGCTTAAGGCTAGCGGAAACATTCCGAAAATAGAGCTTCTTGGGTGAGAATTGGAAGACGGTAGCGTTAGATCGTTGATGGTTGGAGAGACGAGTCCTTAATGAAGCCTTCTTTTATATCAATAGTGGGATTTTTTCTGAGACTATTAAATGTCGAAGACGCTAAAAAAGATTATCGACTCAGAGCCGGTTTCACCAACAGAGGTAACTGTATTACGCCAGTTTTCCCCGTGTATAATGCATAGCATAAACTGGCATAATACATTTACCTCTGTTGGTGAAACCGACCCTTATTGTGTATCCTTTTACCGGTATTCCCCATGAACTTACGCGACTTATTAATGATACCCATATTTTACATTTACATTTCACAAAAAAATGAAGACATCTTGGAAGAATTACACAAGGAAACTTTAGAAAACAAAATTTCTGATTATAAGTTAAGATGGATGCAACATGTTCATCGAATGGAAGATCACAGAATACCCAAACAAATGTTAAGATATCAACCTGCAGGAAGAAGAAGACCAGGACGTCCACTCAAAAGACTTTTGGATGGTGTTTCTCTTGAGGCCGAAACAGGTCAACAAATGGCCTAAATTCGTGAATGTACTGTGATGATGA
Organism: Diploptera punctata; assembly: GCA_030220185.1. Lineage (NCBI taxonomy): Eukaryota > Metazoa > Arthropoda > Insecta > Blattodea > Blaberidae > Diploptera > Diploptera punctata. The sequence goes on along the minus strand of JASPKZ010008469.1, from coordinate 5,905 downwards.
TGATATTTTACATAATAATGCTCGTCCATAATTACCTCATATCATAGCTCACATTAATATTCGGCCTTTAATCTTAAAAGTTATTTAAAATTAATTAATATTGAAATAAAAATATTAAATATAATGTAATTAAAAACTATATAGCCTACAATCAAAATAAACTGGCCCATCGTGTTACAAATAAAATAATAAAGACTCTAATACGTCATTTATTTTATTATAGTATCATCTCTCAAAGGTAAGATTGCAACATGTTATAATGAGAAGTTAGACTTATGACTGTCTTTTGTTTTGGTTCTACACACAAACAGTTGAATATTATAATGAGAAGTTAGACTCCTGACTGTCTTTTATCTTGGTTTCACACAAACAGTTGAATAACGCTGGGGTAACAATGAAAATGTTCCTCTGCATATTTTAAGTGTTTCTGACTCGGTTTTTTGCGCTGATTTCAAATATGTGATTAATTTGCTCTAAATGTCGACGGTTTGATAGTAATCACGATTTTTGTTTTCGTTGCTTTTTTAATGTTAAGTATATGATTGGTTAATATTATTTTCTCCAAATGTTAACGGTTCGATCGCATCCATGTATCCATGTTTCATTTGTTTATGGGACAGCCAGGCAACTGGCCAACACTACATCCAATAAGTGTGGCCTTCAAGAAACGAACTTGTTCCAAGAGAAAGTAATGTTCTACATGAACCTCTTATTGACAGCAAGATCTTACTACCACCTGTCCACATTAAATTGGGACTAGAAAAACAGCATGTTAAAGCTTTGGTTAAATCGTCAGATGCTTTGCAACATATTCGCTCTATGTTCCCACGAGTGTCTGATGCAAAAGTTGCTGGGGTTTTTACAGGACCTCAAATAAGACAGATGCTGGAGACCGCAGAATTAGAACAAAAGATGACACTAGTTGAAAAAAGTGTATGGCAAGCATTTCGTAATGTTATGCATGACTTCCTTGGAAAACAACAAGAGTCCCAATTACCGAGAGTTGATTGAGAACTTGCTGAGTAAATATTGTACATTACGTTGTAGAATGTCAGCTAAATTACATTATCTGCACTCATATTTGGATTTTTAGACCAAATTTGGGCGATGTAAGTGAAGCACATGGAGAACGATTCCATTAGGATCTAAAAAAAATGGAATCAAGATATCAGAGCAGGTGGGATATAAGCATGATGGGGGACTACCTTTGGAGTTTGGTGAGGGAGAGTGCACAGCAACACAAAATAAATGGGCGTTCAGAACTTCATTTTTAATAAATTTGATGGCCAAGTCAGTGAGGCTGAAACAAAATCCCATTTCATATCATCAGATACTATACCAACATAAGCTGGATTTTATTCCATCTATATTTTTGGATATATTTTTGTGTTAATTCCAACATTTTCAAATATATTAATTTTCCATAGAACCATTGGTGCTATGTATGTGAAACAGACACTTTTTAACTCAGGGTGCCTGAATTATATAAGAACCAGGAAAAAACTGAGAGGAACAAAAAGTTGCCCAAAATTTGTTACCCAGTGTAAATATATATTATCTGTATTGCAATATTATGTTTTATTACATACGTATCCGGACTCTACTCATCACAATTGGGAGCACACCTTAGAGTTAAGGTAGTACGCTACGAATCGAAAGATCGAGAGTTTGAGTCCCGGTGGTATCAGGATTTTTTAAACTGGCCTAAACACTCTTGCAGTACCATGGCCCTGGCCTCGACTCAGCCCACAAGCAAAATTAGTACCATATCATGTTCTGAGGATTGTCTAGAAAAACGGGAGCCTTAATCTCCCACCGATCTAAATTTAGCCTAAGACCTGTAATGGGATCACTTTAACTTTTTACTCATCAGAATTAATAATTCAAATAAGTTTTTCAATTAGGACTCTATTATAATCTCAAAATCTCAACTTCAAAAACTAAAGTATGGCTTTTCAGGGCAAAGTGTCAGTCGGAGCAAACATAGTAATCAGTAATGAAATAATAGAACAGATAGCACACTTTAACTATCTTGGTTCAGATATAACATACAGCTACGAATGGGACATACATAATAAATTAAACCGATATCAAATGATGTGTGGCACCATAAGAAGAACCCTCCGAAAGACTCGAAGATAAACTCAGCTCAGGTTTTATAAAATTATGGCTGTTCCTGTTATTTTATATGGATCTGAATCTTGGGTACTTACAAAAAAATATATCTCATACATTCATGCCACTGAAATGACATTTTTAAGATCCGTAAAAGGATGTATACGCATATAGATTACACAATGAATCAATAAGAAATGAACTGGAGATATTTTCAATACTCGATAAACTAAAGAGCACAAATGCCAATGGAAAGAATATTTAGACAGAATAGACAATACAAGATTACCCAAAACGATCAACACCTACAAACCACATGGAAAACGATCTTTGGGACGGCCAAGGAAACGATGAACTTGAGACCGGAACAGGTCGCATTGACCTAATCCTGGAAGAGAAGAAGAAGAAGAAGAAGAAGAAGAAATAAGATTTTCTAAAAATATAGAATATAATTTATGCTGAAGAAAACATTTTTTAAGGTAAAGTAGACATAATAAAGAACAACAATGAGTACTACTTATGTCAAATCGAATATTAATGAGAACAACTATACAATCTACAGCATATTATGGATTCTGATTGCCTCTATGGTGTAATGCTTAATATTCGAGTGTATACCAGATGTCAGAATTAGATTACCTGCTTTATTATAGACATTTTTCTTTGAATGTAATATGTTGTGTGGCTCCATAGTATTTTCGTTAGAACAACTCAGTATAATGATATGATAAGTAGCAAAGTCCCATTATGATTACTGGACGCATAAAGTACGGCGTCACCAAATTGTACTCCATCAAACACCTGAACCAGGCTGATCTTGCAAACATTTCTTGCAATTCTATCTTGGCATGGCGGAAAAATTATCCACATCTGAGATTGTTGGGCCAGGAAGGGAGAAGTACATTAATTCCTATATGGTGGGTGGATAAATGGATAACGACGCACCAGGCGAGTCCTCAAACTTAACTTAATTCCAGACCATGGAGGACTAGAGTAATAATTATCTTTAAATAAAAAATACTGTGGTCTTGCTGTAAATCGTACCTGGCACCTGATGAACTGTTGTCAGAAGCTGTGATCACAAGACCAGGATTATAGGTGCCAGGCATTTTCTTTTTTCTTTCAAATGTTTATGACAATTATATATCGAATTTAACATAGAAACTTCTATGCAATATTAAAATATATATACAGTCAATATGCCCATTTCACCAATAAATGTTTAAAATGGTCAACTAGTTTCTACAGCCAAGCTGTCATTCTCAAGACCAGATATTGACTGAAGACAATATAGATAAAAAATAAAGATACAAATTCAGTTAAAAACAAACTACGTCACATGACGCAATCATTCACAAGTGAAAGTAAAACATAATAAAACTAATCCTCTTTTTTATCAATTAGAGAAAAGAGGGGGCTGTACGGAATAGGGCCTTTGTCTTTGTGTCATTATTTTATCCTTATTTTTATAAATTTCCAAACTTTCAAGGACGTTAAGGAATTTGAAATCCCTGACCGAACGAACCAGCCTAAGATTACTTTTGTTGATAGCGTGACCGTACTCAGAAATATGCTGGGCAACTCCAGATTTTTCAATTCTGTTTGAGTCTGAAATGGGCAATGTGTTTCATTAAATCTAGTTAAAATGGATCTTCTGGTTTGCCCAACATATTTCAAGTCACAGTCATTGCATGCATTTCATAAATCCCGGATTTCTCTATACAATCGACTTTATCTTTAAGGTTTCCGAGTAAACTATTTAATGTCAAAGTGGAAGTGAAAATCAATTTAGTATCTAGTCCTTTGAAATATCTTGTTCAAACCTCTAGTTAAAGAGGGAACGTACGGCATAATAGCAAAATTAGCTTTATTAATAGGAGAATGGAAAGCTGTAGAATCCATAACAAGTTTTCTAAATTCAAATTTACGAATCAACTTATCAATAATATTTCCATTGAAACCATTACACTTAGCTATATCTTTAATGGTTTGTAATTCCTTATTATATACTATTTTTACTTAACGGAAAAGTGATAAGACGGTGAACTAAAAAATTGAAACTGGCCATTTTATGTTTGATTACAATGGTGAGAATCTGCCGGGATATATCTAAATGTACTGGTATCTTTTCTATAAATATCAAATTCCAATCTATAATTGTTTCTAATTATTATCATATCTAAAAAAGGCAGCCTTCCATTCTCTTCCTCTTCATACGTAAAATTTATGCTGGGAGTTCGGTCATTTAATATTTCAACAAATTCCTGTACATTGCATTTTTTGGTATCAAAAATAGCAAAAATGTCGTCAACATATCTGAGCCAGACCCTTGGAAAGTAATCTAATTCCTTCCCAAGCTCCAAGATTTGAGACGGAGCTTGGGAAGGAATTAGATTACTTTCCAAGGGTCTGGCTCAGATATGTTGACGACATTTTTGCTATTTTTGATACCAAAAAATGCAATGTACAGGAATTTGTTGAAATATTAAATGACCGAACTCCCAGCATAAATTTTACGTATGAAGAGGAAGAGAATGGAAGGCTGCCTTTTTTAGATATGATAATAATTAGAAACAATTATAGATTGGAATTTGATATTTATAGAAAAGATACCAGTACATTTAGATATATCCCGGCAGATTCTCACCATTGTAATCAACATAAAATGGCCAGTTTCAATTTTTTAGTTCACCGTCTTATCACTTTTCCGTTAAGTAAAAATAGATTAATAAGGAATTACAAACCATTAAGATGATAGCTAAGTGTAATGGTTTCAATGGAAATATTATTGATAAGTTGATTCGTAAATTTGAATTTAGAAAACTTGTTATGGATTCTACAGCTTTCCATTCTCCTATTAATAAAGCTAATTTTGCTATTATGCCGTACGTTCCCTCTTTAACTAGAGGTTTGAACAAGATATTCAAAGGACTAGATACTAAATTGATTTTCACTTCCACTTTGACATTAAATAGTTTTACTCGGAAACCCTAAAGATAAAGTCGATTGTATAGAGAAATCCGGGATTTAATGAAATTGCATGCAATGACTGTTGACTTGAAATATGTTGGGCAAACCAGAAGATCCATTTTAACTAGATTTAATGAACACATTGCCCATTTCAGACTCAACAGAATTGAAAAATCTGGAGTTGCCCCAGCATATATTCTGAGTACGGTCACGCTATCAACAAAAGTAATCTTAGGCTGGTTCGTTCGGTCAGGATTCTCAAATTCCTTAACGTCCTTGAAAGTTTGGAAATTTATAAAAATAAGGAAAAATAATGAACAAAGACAAAGGCCCTATTCCGTACAGCCCCCTCTTTCTCTAATTGATAAAAAAGAGGATTAGTTTTATTATGTTTTACTTTCACTTGTGAATGATTGCGTCATGTGACGTAGTTTGGTTTTAACTGAAGTTGTATCTTTATTTTTATCTATATTGTCTTCAGTCATAGCTGGTCTTGAGAATGACAGCTTGCTGTAGAAACTAGTTGACCATTTTAAACATTTATTGGTGAAATGGGCATATTGACTGTATATATATTTTAATATTGTATCACCAAGAAGATCAATTGTGTACTAAATTCTATGCAATACTTTTTTAGTGGCAATATTTTCGTTCTTGCTCTTACGTCTTTCTTATAAGATAAATCATAAATGAAGTGTCCTGTATATGCAGTCTCCTCAAATGGTTAGGGTGGGATACATAATTTTCATATTATATGTTTGTATTTGACTAATCCACAGGCACCCAATACTGGCTGATGAGCGTCTATCTCTATGTTAGA